>CATOUR010000606.1:0-65560 GCA_951848785.1 Callosobruchus maculatus | reverse complement strand
ACACTCGTTGCGTTGTACAATCGTCGGCTTAGTTGAACCTGGTTGATAATGAAATTCATTACAGTTGGCATCAATGAAGCAATACGTACTGACATAATCATCTGAAAAATTACCTTTTTTTGGTTAGGCACTTATGAGAGTTTGTGTCAAATTTCGACAACGACCGTTTCTGTCTCTGTTCTTTCATTTGCTGTCTTTGTTAAATTAGACACAAAACTTTCAAAAAATATGACCTAATAAAATGACAAGCAATTTGAAGGTTTCTCCCGACATATCATGTCACTTGTATCAGATTGGGTTTAAACCTTAGCTAAGCTCGCGTTAAGCTTCGGCTTACGTAAGCTCGTGTTAGGCTTGGAGTGGGAGGCTAAGCCAGCATTGTACAATGGAGGTTTTGCAACTGACGTGGTTTAACGTCGGCTTACCTTAAACCGAAGCTTAAGCTTGCATTGTACAACCAGCCCTAAAAATGAAATTGCCCCCCCCCCCCCCCCCAAAAATCCAAATTTTTTTCATTCTGTTAAATTTATTGTCTCTAGGGCAGGAGCTTGAGCCCCCCCCCCTCCCGGAACCGGTGACTTAAGCCCCCCCCCCCCAGATTCAGGGACTTAACTAAGCCTATGGACCTATCGAATAAAACATCAAGTAGGTCACATACGTACCCTGCATGACCTAAAGTTGGCGGTAGCCGTTTGGAGAAAAGGTACCTACACAACAAACAGCCTTGGCGGGGCTCTGTGTAAAATTTTGTTTGGAGGCCCTTAGGGAGGGTAAATATTTCTCACAAATGAAAAAAAATGCGTTAGGGGCCCTTGCAGCCCTGGGGCGCCGTAGATTTGATACGGCAGATACGGTGGTAGCTACGCCCCTGCTACACATTCTAGATTAGGCTACCTATGGATTATTTACGGTTCCCAAACTAGAAAAAAATTACTCAGTGGTCAAAGAGTTTCCAACCATAAGAAAGTGTTGTCGGCAGTTAAAGGTTATTTAGACGAGCAAGTCCCTTCTTGGCTTCTTATTAGAAAAAATGAGTTCAAGTTGAGTCATACTCCCCACACATTAAAAGTGTGTTATGCCGCTGAGTCTTTCTTTCACAGTTCAATGGACAGCCTATTATGAATACGACACATTTTTCACCTTCACCACCCTCCAGCCCTCAACCACCTCAATTTCACACCCACCAAAAAAAGTAAAAAACAATCAGGAACCCCTAAAACGCCTAAAAACGAAGTTTGAGCTGTTTTTATATTTTTAATTGTTTGATTATTGCTGCGTCACCACTGATACGATTTCTAAAAACCATACGCGATGTCTATCCTCGTCACGGTAATAATGCTCTGTCAAAATTTCATTAAAATCAATTGAACGATTTACACCTTACACAATACAGAACGATCTAAAGTAATACTCGTATGTGTACATCAGAAATTTCAGCAAAGTCCTTAGGTTTCTGCAAAAGCCAAGGCAATGTTTGGATGAACCTATGTATACCAGTGTATTATGCTGCTAGAAGTGCTAGGTCTTTCTTTTACAGGTCAACGGACAGTCTATTATGAACACAACACATTCTTCAGCCCCCAACCACCCCAATTTCACCCCCACCAAAAAAATTGAAAATGAACAGGAACCCGTAAAACGCCTAAAAACGAAGGTTGAGGAATATTTGATATTTTTTTGTTTTTGCTAATTACTCCGCCGCCCATGCACCGATTTTCAAAATTTTAGCAGCATTACCTAGTACGACTCCACAGCATATCGCTGCCCAAATTTCATCACAGACCAACAGACATACAGACCGACAGACATATAGACCGACAGACATACAGAGCGACAGACAGACAGACCAACAGACAGACGAAAATTGTGACATGATTTTTCATTATTTAGACATCAGAAAACGCTCAAAAAGTATAATTATTATCTCAAAAATTTTGTAATTACAATAGATCCCTCACCTATCATCGGTGTGGGAAATAAAAAGGATACTGATCTTATGAACATCGTTGGTATATACAGCTGAATGAAGGTAATGTTGAAAAATAAATAGACATTTTTTTCCAAAATTTTTGTATTTCCTTTGTTGGGTCTGGTACTTCTGGGATCACCTTAGTAAGTGTTTGGTTTCTGGAGGTTTCCCATATTTTCAATATTTTTAGAGCAGTATAATGAAATAAAAGCTAAATTAAAAAAGTTCATAAAAATATGTACCTATAATAAAAAAAATACTGAGTCAATCCACGTGACAAAATTTTCATGAGATCAATGCCTGGACTTTTCAAAGAAAGGTACGTCTAGATCCGGTACTGACTAAACATACATCCGATCCGGCTATGAATGACTGTTCCATACATTCATACGTTGCGTCGGTGTCAGTTGCTGATTTGTTTATTTGTATTTGCATGCACTTTTTGTCTTACTACACCATTCATATTTTTGCATAGTGCATTGTAACGATGTATTTTATTCAAATTAGCGCCAACGGAAACCATTTGTATTCCAACTATATCGTTTATTATCTTCCGCCTGATTCTTCCTGTCGCCAATTCCAGTCAGACTAGTACTACGCCATACACAATTTCAAAAAGGTTTCTTTAAATATTATTCCAGTGAACTGCTAGTACTTGGGCTGTTCGGTCGACGTCGATACACTCCGCGCCTTCTCGACGGCATCCTCTTAGGCTGAACATTCCCCACCACAATGTCCCAACGCTTCTGGTGTTCATGTCACCCAACTGGTGACAGCTATCTGTACCATGTTGTATGATATACCACATGTGGTTCTGGCCCGATTTGAGGCAGTTCTGCGCCTTCTTTAGCATACCTGTAGGCATAGCCGGATTAAGCTTTCATGGGGCCCGGGGCTTATAATTTTTTAAGGGGCCCTTTATAAATAAAATGCAAATACTATTATTTATGAAACTATATTTCCGATATAACAAAACAAACTACTATACACTTTTTTATAAGTACGTCATGAGTCCCGCTTATAGTATCAGCACTGCTCTCAATGTTTGCGTTTGCTTAGTAATCAGAACTATTTTCAGTGCAATCCTTTTCAATCGAAGCGTTAGGTTTGCTTAAAGAACTTATATTGGGCAATTTTTTACTGCTTTTAAATTATCCTCAGCATCCTTAAAATAGTTATCTTTACACTAACAAACTATATGGATAACTTACTTTTCTTTTTTGAGCGTCGCCTTTGTATCGGTTCAACTTCGATTTATTCATTATGTTGGCACGGACCACAGGTGCCGACAGTATCCAATGGGTAGGTATAGGTATTTTCTATTTTCTTTTTATGCAGGCTGAGTCAAGCTCAACGCCTCGGACTCTTGTGACCAAACCATAACTTTTTAGAAAATTAACTTTGCGAATGTATGTCGGTCGAGTTGAACTACATTTTAAAAATAATGACTTTTATACAGGGTTTCTAATAAAAGCGTGCCATATCAAAGTTATCATTTTTCAAATGGAACACCCTGTATATTTTATTGAATATTTAGATTACGACCAGTGTGACTTTATGTATCACACCTGGGACTTGAAGTGAGCCGTTTCACAATTTTTGATATAAGTAGATGTCAGAAAAAAATTGAATATCGCAGCGATTATAAAACTTACACGGCTGTGAGCTTGCCGTGTGACTAAACTTGAAATTGGTCAACTTAGGTTTGACGTTCAAGTTTGAATTACATTTGTACTTGGAGAAATCGGTAGACTAATTAAGGAAACTTCAATCAGAATTCACTTGTTTCTTTCAACTGGGATTGCCTAATTATTTTTATACAGTCGAATTTAAAATTTGGTATCAATCTCTGGTAGTTTTCATTTAATTTCAAATTTTCAACCAAACCGGTGTTTTTCAATTTTTCGCACCTGTAAGCCACTTAGCAGGCCATGAAATACAAACAGAAAACTATTTAGGTGGAAGAAAACAAGTAACTTAGCAGAAAGATACAGATCAACTAGAGTAAACAGTTAAAATTATAAAAATAACTTACAACAAATCAAGTCTAATCAGAAATAACAGAGGTAACACATCTAATCAAATCAAATTATAAGACATAATTTGCCTGGCAAAAAATTAAAATCTGATTTGTCAGTATTCTTTTTTTTGTGATCTTGCTAATAGATACTGAAAAATTAGAAGGGTTACAGTGGGACAGTCAGAGGTATCGTTACTTTTGATTTTGACTGAAATGACTATTGTTTTAGATCATTAAATGTGAAATTTCGTGCTGAAGATATTAGACTGCTACTTGCTATCTCTGAAAGTTTAATGGTTTTGGAAATTTTTAATCTATAATACATTGCAGTAGCTAGTAAGCTGTAAAAATTATTCATTTCTGACGTATTTCAGCTTATCTTTGACCTTATTAAGTTATTTGCTTCTATGTGAACACGTTTTTGTTTATATTTCTTGGCCTGCTGGTTTGCTTATAGGTAGGGAAATTGAAAAGCACCGATTTGATTGAAATCTCGAAATTAAATTTTTATTAGATCTACTGATTTTATTGTTCATTTATTGACCTAATATTTGCTCTGTCGCATTAAATAAAAGTAGGGCCCCTGCGGGGCCCATCTGAACCGCGGGGCTCGGGGCTCCAGCCCCTTTAGCCCCATGGTTAGTCCAGGCACACCTGTAGGTCCTCTCATTACTGCCCACTCCTATGTGACTAGGCTTCGAAGTTAATGTTACCTTGATCTTCGCCAGTGTCTTTAGGGTGCTGTGGCAGTCCTACACTATTTTTGGAGTATAGTGGTGACTTCCCAAGGCCATCAGAGCCGCCTGACTGTCTGTGTTTACATACACACATAAAAATAATTTCTTAGATGGAGCACAGATGCTTTAATTCAAGTATACCATAACTTCCTATACGCGCAAAGTTATGCTAATCTTAAAATGAGAATACGATATCTTTGACCATATAAGGGTTAGATTGAGAAAATGTCTTCATTGCAAAACTGGGAAATTCTTGATAGTAAGAATACCAAAATCTTAAATCAAGCATATGGTAATCTTGACCGAAGTATTTCATAATCTTGACTGAAGCATTTCATAATCTTAACTGGGAGCATTTCATAAACTTGACGCAAGTAGCTCAACTTTATTATAAAATTGTGATATTCTTGGATGAGGAATCTAATAGTATTAATTTGAGCGTTCAAACTCTTCTAAGAGCATGTAGAAATTTTTCTGGAGAAACAGTTCTGCAAGAAAATCACATTTAATATACTTAGTACTTATCTAGGAACACCTGAGTCAGGTCTTCGCATCCCAATTTTTTTTAATAGCTCATTCATGGTTGGATAGATCCAGTGATAAGGAAGCTGATGGGAACTGGGGCACGACTCAAATGGCGGTGGACCAGCACTACCGGCAGATTAGATGACTGATGGTTGACGGTGGTATCACGGGTATCACGTTGCAATGGCAATTTTTTAACAGTTTGACTAGATACTATTATGTGCTATTATGCATGATCCAGGATGCAGGTATTACGCTACGGTGCTAAAGACGGCGGCGAATGAGACAATCCGAAAACCGATAATGGCGGCGCGGACGCGGACGGGCAACAGGCTGTTGAGTTGAGAGGGTGGAGAGGTTAGAGTTGACCCGTGACACGCTGCGCGCCTGCGCACTCCGACGTTTGTAGACGTCAAATAAATGATTTACTTGATACACATATAGGGTGTGCTTGTAAAACAGCGTTCATTTTCAAACCAAGATTATCATATTGTAAATGAAGATTCGCATTTGCAAGCTGTCTATATTCTTGATAGAAGTAAATAAATCTTGATAT
Organism: Callosobruchus maculatus; assembly: GCA_951848785.1. Classification (NCBI taxonomy): domain Eukaryota; kingdom Metazoa; phylum Arthropoda; class Insecta; order Coleoptera; family Chrysomelidae; genus Callosobruchus; species Callosobruchus maculatus. The sequence continues at coordinate 59,753 of CATOUR010000606.1, read as the reverse complement.
AAAATTATGAAATATTTGTTATTAAATTATCATAGCCTTGGTTGCAAAGAAAATTATATTTTCTTTCGGAGCATATTTCTTTAAAATACCTAAGTATATAAATCAAAAATATATCATTCTTGATACAAATTTTCTATAATAATTTTCTCATCAAATATTCTTTCTTAGAGTGAGAACCGATCTTCTTGTTGTGAATATGCATTTACAAGAATATCACAATTCTTGACTTGAGAATTTCTTTTTATGTGTGTAGATATTCTTTTTGCTGTATTCTGCCGCATTCCAAAATTTGCTGCTATGTCTGCCTGAAACACGACAGCCAGTTTACCTAGACGGATATTCACGTTCCACCCAGGCCCACCATCTTATATGCCTCCTCCTATAGCTGATGAATTTTTGGAGCCATCAGTGTACCAGGTGATGCTATTCGACTGTGTCAAGGCCTTACTGCGCCACCTCCAGTCACTTACTCACTGACGTGCGGTTGGTGACCCCTCACTCTCTACCTATATTTAAACGGAGCCTGCTCTTCTGAGGAGTGTTGGCTTATTCAAGCCCCTCGTTACAAGCTTGCTTTTCATAGCAGCTGCTGTACTATACAGGGCGAGTTTTTAGTACCGGCTCGGTCGATAACTCCACTACTATAAAACATAGCGAAAAAAAGTTGTATATAAAAGTTGTAGCCACGGATATGCTCCTTGCTCAGAAAATATTTTAATTTATACAGGGTGATCCATAACTACGTGGCGATGCAAACATACATTTTTTTAAATGAGACACCCTATATATTATTCCATATTCAAATTCTACTAATGATTTCCGTTCTTCCAATATAGGGTATTGATACATTGTACAGGGTATTTCAAAAGTTATGACCATTTTTATGTACAAATCGCTGTCAAATGAACGTACTGTATAGATATCAAAAAGTAATAAATCAAAAATAATTTTTTTTTCATGGAAAAATTAAAAATATCCTCTTGTTTTAAAATCAGCTATAAAAAAAGCCCGCTATGCATACTCGTATACAGGGTGATGTAGAATGCAAAATCCAGATTTTCTCTTTTTTTTTAATTGTAACCCCCAATATTTTATTACACCAAAGAATTGCTTTTAATATGCTCTTTTATCTTTGTATAGCACTTATTATACCTACGTCCATCAGTTTCCGAGATATTTTGATTTTTCAGTAAATTGAAAATATATATAAATTTGTGTACTGTAATTCATTTATTTTGAGAAAGTACTATCGAATTTGTTTTTTGTTTAACGAACAACTAAATTATAAGGTCATGATAGTATTTGATGAAGTCAAAACCCTGAATCATCGAGATAATAAAGTCAAGTATGCTGAGGAAACAATTTTGTTGGGGTGATGCATAATTATCACGCAGATTTAACGGGTATGCCTTGAAAAATTGACAGTTTTCGTAACCTGCTCAATAATTCCGTACTGTGTGAAAAGCGAGCTTTAGAAATTAATTTTATCATTGTGGGTATTTAGGAGAATCTTTGAGAAATTGCCTACTTGCCTCTAGAATATATCAACTATGAACAGCAATATCCAGAATGGAGGCAGTCTAAAACTAATGCGTTTGAAATACTGAAGTATCGTTTTATTTGCACTGTGTCGTTTAATATTTCATAGCCTACCTGATAGATCTGCTTGAGAATTAAGCATGGCGTCTATAAAATTGTTTCCTCAGCACACTTGACCTATAATATCTCGTTAATTCAGTGTTTTGACTTGGTCAGATACTATTATGGCCTTCTATTTTAGTTGTTTGTTAAGCAAAAATAAAATTTGATAGTAGTTTCTCAAAATAAATGAATTTTAGTGAACAAATAGAAGGTACATTTAAAATTTGTAGAAAAATCGAAATATCTCTGAAACCAACGAATGCAGTCATAACAAGTGCTACACAAAAATGAAAGAGCATATTAAAAGCAATTCTTTGGTATAATAAAATATTGGGGGTTACATTTAAAAAAAGAGGCAAAATCTAGATTTTGCATTCTACATCACCCTGTATAGGAATATTCATCGCGGGATTTTTTATAGCCGATTTTAAAACTAGAGAATATTTTGTATTCATCCGTGTAAAAAATATGATTTTTGATTCATCACGTTTTGATATACAGTACGTTCATTTGATAGTGATTTGGGTATAAAAATGGTCATAACTTTTGAAATACCCTAAATAATGTAACAGTACCCTATATTGGAAGAACAGAAATCATTAGTAGAATTTGAATATGGAATAATATATAAGGTATCTCATTTGAAAAAATGCATGTTTACATCACCACGTAGTTATGGATCACCCTGTATAAATCTAAATATTTTCTGAGCAAGAAGCATATCCGTGGCTAAAACTTTTATATACAATTTTTTTCGCTATCTTCTACAGTAGTGGAGTTATCGACCGAGCCGGTACTAAAAACTCACCCTGTATTTAGGTTTCGCCTTCCCGGTCTGCTTAGTTATAAAAGAAGCCTTGTCTACATTTCAGAAGTGTGTTAGTGGTATCGAAAGCATCCTCGAAATCAGAATGAATAATGCAAGAAGCGAGTCCCATATAGACATACCCGAAAAATCAAAATCAAGATCAGACGACTGGCCGCCTGCATTTTATGTCGATTCACCGTTACGGATTTTTTCGTTTAATATTCTCGGAGAGCGACTCGCTTGGAATTATGATTTTCCACTTTTTGTCGCGAACGATATGAATAAACCATCACAAAGCAGACGAGCAGTCCTACAAAGGAAGAGCTTTTATAAGTAGATAAGCTGATAAGTAGAGATGGCGTTCTCAAATCACAAAAGCTCGATACCACTTCATCATCATCATAGTCACAATGTCTTAACAGACATGTTGTGAATACGTAAAATGCATTAAGTCCGAGCTAGAGTATTGCCGACACGAATATTATCAATAGTAATGAAAACTGTAGTTCGCCATCGTTCGCGATTTACAGTCAGTTCAGTGGCGCTCTTGATACTCATGTCCAGCAACTGTTTCGTCGTATCCACCCAGCGTGTAGGGGGACGGCCACGGCGCCGCCCACTCGAGGCATGACCCTGAACTACAAGTTTCTCCATATGATCGCTTTTGTGTATATGTCCGAAGAATGTAAGCATTCTCGTCGACACAATGGAGGATAGTCTCTTTGGATTACCGAGCTCATCCAGTATGGAAACGTTAGTTTGATGGGCGGTATAAGGAACTCTCAGCATTCTCCTCCATGTCCACATTTCAAAAGCGTCTATGCGAGCTCGGTCTGCCTTTTTAACAGTCCAGGTTTCCGAGGCATACAAAAATATGGAGAACACAAGAGACTGAACCAGCGACATTTTGGTAGCTTTAGTGCTGTTATGGTCATGCCATATTTTAGTAAGCTTTGTAATGGCCACACGTGCCTGTTGAATGCGCCGTCGAATCTCATTTTCACAGCTACCCGAATTGTCGATCGAAGAACCGAGGTACACAAAACTTTGAACTACTTCACAACGGCCTACTGACTTTATTTCTCGATGATTATCATGCTCTCTATCTACGATCATAACCTAGATACCACTTAGACATTGCAGAATATTCTTTATCTACTCTCATTACGTACATACGAACAGTACAGCGAATATCAAACTGCTTTTGAACAGTTAATATTATCTATAAACAAAAAACCTGAGTTTCGAATTATGTCGTCTATAAAGTAGGAGGTAACCTACCAAAATTAGGTTCTAATATTGAAAAAGTCCAAAGGTAGGTACCCCTTTGTTAAAAGAAGAATCGAGCAAAATTTTTGGTTCTCAATCAGGAAAAAATCTCGTGTGTCGATGAATTTGGGGACATCGATCACGAATTCAGCATCTCTTCCGAATCTTGCCGTGTTTAAACTAAATGAAAATTTTTGAATTCTGATCCGCATGTTGAGCAATTTTTTTTACGAAAATGCGATGTCGCAGAGCCATTCAGCGGTAAATTTTCTATAAGAGAGAGTTAAAACTAATGAGGTAACATCCCAAAATCGGGGATGAGAGTCGGCGCCTTCAAATCGAAAGGTACAGGTACAAAGGTACCCCCTTTTGTAAAAAAAATGGAGTCAAGTTGATTGACTCAGTACTTCCCACACATTACTGTGATATCAGTTTATTATTTTCCCATAGCATGAAGCTTTAGTCTGAGATCCCCTTGCAACCAAATCATCGGCAGCTTTCCCTCCCCTAAAATTGTCTTATGCCGCTAAGTCTTTCCTTCAGAGGTCAATGGACAGCCTAAAACATCTAAAAACGAAGTTTGAGTTGTTTTCGTACTTTTAGTTTTTTGATTATTGCTATATACGCTGCCACTGACACGATATTTAACTATCATACGCGTTTTCCATCCTCACCACGGTAATAATACTGTGTCAAAATTTAATTAGAATCAATTTAATAGTGCCCACGTTACAAAATACAAAAAGATCTAAAGCAATAAATACTCGTATGTATGTATACAGAAAATTCCCTTAGTTTCCGTAATACGCTAGGCCATGTTCGGTAGGACCTAAAAAGTTGATTTATGTCGCTAGGTCTTCCTTCACAGGTTAGTGGACAGCCTATTATGAATACAAGAAATTTCTCAGTTTTTCAACCCCCCACCCCCTAACCACCCCAATTTCATCCCACCCAAAAAAACGCAGAAAATGATCAGGAACCTCTAAAACGCTTAAAAACGAAGTTTGAGCTGTTTTTATATTTTTACTTTTTTTTATTATTTCTGCGCCGCCACTGGCACGATTTATAAAAACCATACGCGTTTTCCATCCTCGCCACGGTAGTAATACTGTGTCAAAATTTCATTAACATCAATTCAACAGTTTCCTTGTAACACAATATAGAAGGATCTAAAGCAATACTCTCGTATGTTTACACCAGAAAAAATTCTAAGTCCTTTGGTTTCTGTAATAGCCAAGACAATGTTCGGATGGACCTAAAAAAGTTATTTATGTTGCTAGGTCTTCCTTCATGGGTCAGTAGACAGTCTATTATGAAAGCAACACATTTTTCAATTTTACAACCCCCCACCTCCCAACCACCCCAATTTCACCCCCACCCAAAAAAAGTAAAAAACGATCAGGAACCTCTAAAACGCCTAAAAACGAAGTTTAAGGAATATTTATTTTTTTTTGTTTTTTTGCTAATTACTCCGCCGCCCCTGCACCGATTTTCAAAATTATAAGAACATTACCTACTACGACCCCCCAGCATATCGCTGCCCAAATTTCATCACAATCCATGCAGCGGTTACTGAGATTACGAGGACAGAAAAACGCGTACAGACAGACCGACAGACAGACAGACCGACAGACAGACCGACAGACAGACCGACGGAAATGAGTGACGTGGATTTTCGTTATGTAGACATCATGAAACGCCCAAAAAGTGTATTATCTCAAAATCGAAAATTTTCGCGATCACAAGACTCCCCTCACCTATCGGTGTGGAAAGTAAAAGAATCGAGCAAAATGTTTGGTTCTCAATCAGGACAAAGACTCGTGAGTTGGTTAATTTAGGGACATTGCATTTGGTCTCTGTTACGAAATTTGTCGAATTTTCCAGAAATATAGTCGCCCCTTATACGTACACGCTTGAATTTAGAATGCCAGTGTCGAATCAGTAAATTGAAACAATTTCGTTGTTGTCATTTTATCAATATTTTGAGCTACAGATTAAACTACCTAAATGTAAGAACTTTATCCTTGTACACTACTCTGTATTGTCCAAACACCGTCCTCAAAAGTTCAAAACCTTCGTGGCGCTTGATGTCTTAGGCCCTAGAATAAAATTATCGCGTTGATGCGTGTTGAAAAGCCGTTTTAGGGACTCCTCGGTATATTATCACATCATACCTGTTTTGTTTAACATCTAAACGACACTTAACTAACGCACTGCCACCTTTTCGGGCCCTCGCTGACCAGCATTTTAATTTAACTGCCTCCTTCTGTGGAAATCCGGCGGATAAAATTATAGGACCGTATTTAGATGACAGTTGCAGAGGTATAATAATAATAATCGCAGAAGGCACTCCATGGCAAACATAGATACCATGTTACACAAGACCTTCTTCTTCTTTGTGTGACATGCTTGTTTTCAAACGTTGGCTATCATTAAGCGTTCAGCGTACACAAGACCACATTAATGAAAAGCAGTCATACACCTGGCTGCAGGATGGCCAGCTCTTCCTAGAAACGGAGGGTTTTATATATGCTTGCTATTCAGGACCAAGTAATTGCGACAAAAAACTACAAAAAATACATAATTAAAGATCCATCCATTACTGACGATAATTGCAGAAAGTGCCACCAACAGAAAGAAACAATAGATGACATAATAAGCGGGTGCAAAACTCTTGCTGGCACCGAATACACAGCTAGACATAACTCTGCAGCCAAAGTCGCACACCAAGCACTAGCCACAACAAACAAGCTAATCGAAATCACAGATCCATATTATAACTACACACCGACCTCAGTATTCGAGAACAATCAATTCCAACTATACTGGGACCTTGAAATACATACAGACAGAACCATCCCAGCAAATAGACCAGATATAGTTTTCCAGTCAAAGACAAAGTGACCTATTTAATAGATATTGCGATTCTCAATGATATGAACATCCAAAACACGTACGCTGGGAATATATCTAAATACACAGATCTCGCCATAGAAATAAAACGACTCTGGAAACAAAAGAAAGTTGTTATTGTCCCCCTCATTATGTCGGTCTCAGGCCTTACTCCAAATATATTTACACCACACCTGCAACAATTGGGCCTGGATGAAAAGTTACACAAAAGCTTCCAAAAGTCTGTCATCCTCAAGACCTGTAACCTGTAGCATTGTGTACGGCCTTCCTCAATTCAGAATAATAATAGGTCAGGTGTTGACTTGGCATAGCCCGTCAATACTTGTTTCACCGCAACTGGAAATCTACTGATATATGGAATCAGCTTTTCAAATTTACTGAAAAACTGCGATGTTACTGATCTTTTCTCCTAGTCTTACTTTGAAATATACTGAAACCGGTCATTCTGACACTGCTATCATCCACAAAAGCTTTTTTCCTCTTCAGAAACGTAGTTCAGGCTAGCTTAGGTAGTGTTGAAGAGCTCTACTGATTTTTGTGAACGACATCTACTGAAAACGGGAAAATCTGTCTCGCAACACTGGCAACAGACGTCAGACACGACAGACGGCAGATGACAGATGACGGATCATAGACATACCGGCAAAAATGAGTGATGAAATATGCAATGCTTCCCAGGGTTGCCAGATTTTCAGAGCCATGTCGCACTCTAAAGAGTAATTTGTCGCCCAAATCGCAACCGCCTTTGCGATATGTCGCAAATAGGGATAACACTTACTTTTTAAATATAAAATTTATGGAATTTTTTGCGAAATTGTCGCCTAAAATCGCAATAAAATAGCAAGAAATATTTTTTGATCAGTTAAAATTTCCTTACACTGTATTCGAAATATAAGAATTTTAAAGTGATTTAATATACCTAATTATTTAATTTATTATAATTATTGGCAGTATACGGTTACTTCCATATGGTATAAAAAAATATCAATGAATGTAACATGTCTAAAGAGCGCCAGAGTTTTTTGGACTTGCTTACTTACCTTACTAAAAAGACAATAAATTCGGGACTTGTTATTCGTAAATTGTAAATTATTTTTAGTATGAAAAATTAGGTACCATTCTTTTCCAAATATCTATATTTCATACAAACTGCTCACAGAACATTAGGACATCACCATCGTCCTTGTCCCTATTGATGTGCATTAATTTTTATACATATCGGAATTAAATTTTGCATGCATAGCTTTGCTAGGCTCATATTTCTTTACAGCATATCTCATCAATTGTTTCGGTGTGAGATCTAATAGATACAACTGAACTAAGCATTTTTAGCATCATTTTGTTCCGTATTTTGCATTTAAACAATATTAATTAACAAAAATAACCTTTCCACAAATGCAATGGAAGCGCAATCTGCGAAATCCTAAATCGCCCAATTTGCGACTTGCGATATTTGTAAAATTCTAGTCGCATTTTACGTTCAAAAGTAGCCCAATTTGCGATAAATTGCCCAATCTGGCCACCCTGATGCTTCCTCTGTACCATGGCCGACTTTACTCACTAGGCCGGAGCATTGAAATATGGCAACACTGAATCGGGAGCCGAGCTTGTGTCATTAGTGTAATTCTTCCAGAGTAAACAATAAGATTGGAAGGTGATTTTTAATGTGTTTCTAATTATTTACCTGCACAAACGAAAGTATAAAGATAAAAAGATGCCTGCAAAGTGTGTAGTACCAGGTTGCAATAGCAATTGTGCTTCCAAACAAGGACATACCAACATAACCTTCCAGAGTAACAACGAAGAGTGGAAGGTGATTTTTAATGTGTTTCTAATTATTTACCTGCACAAACGAAACTATAAGGATAAAAAGATGCCTGCAAAGTGTGTAGTACCAGGTTGCACTAGCAATTAGTGCTTCCAATGAAGGACGTAAACAGAAGTGGGTGAAAGGTATTCCTCATAAGGGCTGGTTATATTTATAAAAATAAAGACAATAATTTACAAACATTTCAAAGGATAAGACCTATTTTAAACCGCAATGTGGTACCTACAATGTTTTCTGGACCTCCCAAATATCACAGAAAAAGACAGTTAATAGAACTCATCTGGGCATGCCAACGAGGGCAAAAGATTTGATAGTGAAAGGGAATCAAGACCAGCAAGAATGGCTTCACAGTGACCTAATAGTGAATTTTTCTAGCTCAAGTGACAATTTACAAAGTAAATTGAGTGTTAATTTAAGTGGAAGTGGAAGTGGCAGCAGGAAACAGGTTGCGTTTATTTTTATTTTGTAGTGTCTGACTGTGATGAACCAGACATCAGATGTAAGTGGTATTAGTAGTAGTAGTTCTAAAAAGCATTTTTTTCTTAATTTATTAACCCAGATGAACTCTAATACATATAAAATGTAATAATTATTCTGAAACTATAGGCCCACTATTTGACAGCTAAGCCACGTTGCCACATCTAAGGCTCCGGTCTAGTGTAGAGTCGGCCTGTCCCCAATGAAGTGAATTTAGCTAGAGCCGGTCCTGTGTCGAGCTAGTTGACAGTCAAGGTGTCATTCGGTTAATTTCGAAACAGGCCGGAGGTGCCTCTGATTCATAATGAAGGCGTCCGTGAGGGACGGAAGGCAGGCAGGCGTCATTTTTCTTGCAGCGGCAACGTACGTCACGCGGCGATATTTATTGCAGGTCTCAATCATAAATTTGTTGCCATTGCCGATGGAAAAATACAGATGTGAAGGATGGAGTCTGTTCACCTCGTAGGATATGGAATTATGAAGGCGAAACTGGCATAGTACTTATTGCTGGTTATATTTATTTATAATAATAATAAGTCAACACCAGAAACGGCATTCTCCGGAAACTGACTAGTGCTCGATGGGGGGCAGACCCTAACGTCCTGCGCTCCTCGGCCCTTGCACTGTACTACTCCGCAGCCGAGTATGCATCCCCCGTATGGGAGAGATCATCACATGCCCAAAGACTGGACCCTGTCCTGAATGACACATGCAGATTAATAACCGGATGCCTAAAACCCACTAACCTTGATCAGCTCTACATGCCAGCCGGAATAGCACCACCGCAAATACGTAGGGAAACCCTAGCCATGGCCGAACGAAGCAGACAATGTGAAGACACCAGACATCCTCTGTACCAATATATACCGGTAGCGGCCAGACTGAAATCACGGCGAGGCTTTATGCAAACTACACAGCCCCTCACAGCCTCTAAAACTGCTACCAAGGAGGCAAAATGGGAACAGCGCCTAGCAGTCAACAACATCCCAACCTGGAATACAAAAGAAAAACTTCCTGCAGGCTCAGACTTAGACTGGAGCACGTGGAAAACGCTCAACCGACTCCGGTGCCAAATGGGGAGATCCAAGAACAACCTCCTGAAATGGGGATACGTGGAAGAGGAAACGTGTGAATGTGGAGAATCCCAGACAATGCAGCACCTTCTAGCGTGTCAATCTCTACAAGCCCCATGTACCATCCGAGACCTTTGGACGTGCAATGAAAATGCTGTGAAATGCGCCAGACACTAGAGTGATATATGAACATTTATAGTTACATTCAGAACATATTGTCATAATATTTATTTTTATCTATGGATATTTTATAATTCCTAGTTACAAGTTGTAGTTCAGACACGATTAATTAAATAAGATAATTAATTGTTATTTATTAAATGGCATATACAAGTATTCCGTAACAAATTGAACGTTAAAAAATCACACCAAGTTCCAACCATTGCCCTTAAACGCTGTGCCGCTGAGCTTGTCTTATTCTTTGCTAGCTCTTCAAACTATCAGTGTTTCCCGCTGCATGGAAGATTGGCTGCGTACAAACTATTCCTAGGAAAGGCAAAAAAGCCGATCCCACCAACTATAGACCTGTGGCTCTTCTCAGCATCATGTCTAAGGTTATGAAGACTGTCATTAACACACAGCTCCTGAAATACCTGGACAACAATAACATCATAAATGATCGTCAGTATATGGCTTCGGTAAGCACAGGTCTACGGGTGACCTGGCCTACGTCATCCACTTGTGGAACAGAGCAACTGAAAATCATGGCGAATCCTGTGTTGTTGCACTTGACATATCGAAAGCCTTTGATAGAGTGTGACTTGATGGACATCTGACATGCGCCAGTGGCTGAATAGCTCTGTAAACGACCGATCTCTGTTCTATACAGGGTGTCCCAAAAAATAGTGTCAAGCGGAAGTCTAGAGATAGAGCATACCTAGAGGTACCTGAATCACCCCCATGTATGTTATGCAATTTTATGTAGTTTCCGAGTTATGAATTTTTTTCTGAACTTCAGAGAATTCTCTACCTCGGCAACTTAAAACTGTTCAAAAAAAAAAAATTAAAATACTTTTCCAAATTATCTTTTTTGGTAATTAATCTCCAAGAGTTTACTGTTCACACATAAAGGAATCGACTTAGTAAATCTGATGAAAGTCATGAAAATTATAGTGTAAAGTGAAAAATTCACGTTCTGTGAATTATGACTTAGATTTTCGACTCGCAATTAAAAATCTAAAGAGGTGACTTTATGATTTCTATGCAGGTCTAAAAACTTCTTCAGACTCTCAGCTATCATAATCATTAAAAAAAAGGAGTACTTAATGGGGCTACTTTGTCTCCAATCGACCTTCAACGACAAGAGGTGGAGATTTCTTGAAATTAGCGATGGGATTTTAAAAGAAACAATAACTAAGTTTAGGGCGCTAATAGCCGAATGATTGTCAGTGCCGCAATAAAAAACGTTCAGTGCGACCAGAATATCTATAGATGACCATCTGTGTCACTTTGCTAAGATTTTTTGTTACATGTACGACTTCTTTTTTATAAGTGGGAAATTGTAAAATGAAACGAAATTATCAAATTTCTTCACTAAGTTTATTAAATTTCACAAGAAATTTTCAAAATGTCTACCTTCTTGTTCGATGCATAAGCTACATCTTTCGAAAAAAATTTTTTAAATTAACAAAAGCTCTTCGATTGTTTTTTATTGTTTCTTCAGCCTGTGTTAATTTGTTGCGTAATTCGCTGATGTTTCGACACTCTTTAGCATAAACTAGTCTTTTGTAGTAGTCCCAACAAAAAACTCTATCGGATTTAAGTCAGGTGACCGTGGCGGCCATTTAGTGGGTCCACCACGACCTATCCATTTGTTGCATAGTCTCTTGCAGAAAACAGCATCCTTAAATTCATTTGTCGTGCACTCAAGGTCCGTAGGAATAGCCAAGTAGTCAGACAACAGAAACAACACCAATCCAAACAAAAGCGTATCGTTTTAAAGCCGCAAAGACAGACAGACGACTGAATAAAGACAACGAAAAAAACCTATGCAATGACACATTTTGAAAAGACATCACAAACAATATCATAGCTATCTCTTTCTAACATCGCCATCGTTTACTGCGTTAGCGTTAGCCCTTTTAGTTGGCGCTCAGGTAAAAATGCGCTCCTTGTGGTTTTTTAGCAAGAAATAGGATCCTTTTTAATAAATGTTTAATTTATGCAACGTTTTTAACGTTTATTATTGTGGTACTGACAATCAATCTGCTATTAACGCGTTAACATAAGATATTGATGAATTGAAAAACACATCGCTAATTTCCAGAAATCGTCGCCTCTTGTCTTTGAAGGTCAATTGGATCGAAAGCAGCCCCATTAAGTACTCCTTTTTTTAATGATTATGATAGCTGAGTGTCTGAAGAAGTTTTTAGACCTGCTTAGAAATCATGAAATCACCTCTTTGGATTTTTAATTGCGAGTCGAAGATTTAAGTCATAATTATCAGATCGTAAATTTTTCACTTTACACTAAAATTTTTATGACTTTAATCAAAGTTACGAAGCCGATTATTTTATGTATGAACAGTAAACTCTTGGAGATTAATTACCAAAAAAGATAATTTGGAAAAGTCTTTTAATTTTTTTTTGGAACAGTTTTAAGTTGCCGAGGTAGAGAATTCTCTGAAGTTCAGAAAAAAAATCATAACTCGGAAACTACAAAAAATCGCATGACATATATAGGGGTGATTCAGATACTTCTAGGTGTGCTCTATCTCTGGACTTCCGCTTGACACTATTTTTTGGGACACCCTGTATAGTCGAGAGCTGTTCATCAGACGTATTTTCGATAAACACCAGTGTTCTGCAGAGATCTGTCCTATCCCCTACACTGTTTCTGCTGTACATCAACGAGCTGCTGGAAATAACATCCAATCCAATCTACAGCTTCGCAGATGACAGTACATTAGTGTCGTGCATGGAACCAGGCAAGCCACTAGCATCCCAGGATACGGTACGTCGGCGACAGCAGCATGCCTCGCAGGTCAACGTAGATATTGAAACAATTGTCGAGTGGGGATTAGTAAATAAAGTACAGTTTACCGTACAGAAAATTCGGGCAACAACACTGCCAAAGAAGTCTCACGTTGGCTTATCAACTGTGGAAATGGAGGGTCACTCAATAGTCGAGTCACCTTATGTCAAGTTTTGGGGATCAACATCAACAATAACATGTCCTGGCACGACTACACCGTTAGCATTGCTAAAACGGCATCCCAGAAGCTTGGAGTTTTGTGCCGCTGTAGGAAGCTGTACACACCAGAGCAACTACTGCTGCTGTTGTACAAGGCAAAGATCCGACCATCGTTGGAGTGTTGCTTCCATGTGTGGGGATACGTTCCGAAGCATTCTCTAATGCTTCTGGTCACTATCCATAAGAGAGCAATTAGACTAATCGGTACAACTAACCTCAGAAACGACCTCCACAGCCTAGAACATCGAAGAAGGGTGGCTGACCTGACCCTGTTTTACAGATTCTATCACGGAAATATTCGAATGAGCTCTCCCAAATAATAACACCGAAGGCCACCCGAACGAGGAACACTAGAGACGCTCTGCGAGCTTATCCTTACCAGGTCGAGGTCCATACTCCCCGAACCAGTCTCCTCCAGCATTCCTTCTTTTGGAGGACTTCGACGGTGTGGAATGACCTGTCTGGGAATTTGTTTCCCGGCGACTGCAACCTGCAGCGTTTCAAATCTGACGTGCACCGGCACTTATCGTCTCGCGGAGCTTCTACAGCGCCTTTGTGGGAGGCTGACCATAGAAAAAATTACAAATACGATTGTTTACGTCTCACTTTTTTGCTGGCTAATACCACTCCCGAACGTATCTAAAATATCTAAAGGTCAGTATTTTCTATTCATTTTTCGCTCTTCAAAAAACCTTCTAAGGATGCAAACATAGTGGAGCGACGAGGCTAGCGACGAGATGAAAAACGCGATGAAACACATATAGTAGAGCGATACGTTTTGCGATTTTACCTAGACAAAAGTTCAAAAGTTGCGATTTATTGCTCGACTTCCGAACTCAAATCAGTATGTACACAGACGCTATTATTTACTAGTATGTTTACTTGCTCAGTCATTGCAAATGCAGTCTTTATACGCATGTCCCATGCCACCGTTTGCCAAAACTAAACTGTCAACGCGACGAATGAATAAGGACCAGATTCTATCCAGCACGGAATGTGGCTGGTGCATAGGCCACACGATGGGCCCTTTTGCGCCTCTATCCGCGCTAGTTCCTAAGACCTGCCCTTTTGGCAAATACATTCTTAGGTCCTATCATTTTATCTCTATTGGTTCCAAGGTTCTTGAGCCCAGCATAGTCTGCCTGTGATAACCCAGGGTTTCACAGCGACACAAGATGTGTGCCGAGGATTCTTCCTTTTCACCACGCCACGTGCACGTTGGGTCGTTGACCACCCTCATTACGAACAAGTCACGCCTGAAGGTGTTGTGACCCATTGGTAGGCCTACTAGCAATCTCAAGTTACTCCTATCCAGAGAGAGACAAAATCGTCCTATTGTCCTCTTTGCAGGCCCTGCTAATAGCTCCCGAGCCTGACGGAGATGACCAGAGATGTTGTTCCATCTCAGAGAGTGTTGATTCTGGATCCACTCTCCAGTTGTTTTCCTAATCAAGTTTGCAGATAGTCCTAAGGCTGGTTCCGGGCCCACAAAACTGATGCCGGATCCCATCCTGGCCAGAGGATCCGCCATTTCGTTACCCTTTACCCCAGCGTGCCCAGGTACCCACATCAGTGATACCGTGTGCTTAGCTGAGATGTCGTCAAGTGCCCTCCTGCACTCCAGGACTAGTCCCGACGTTATTTTCCAAGCACTCAGTACTTTGATGGCTGCCTGACTGTCAGAGCAGATAGTAATCCGCCTCCTAGACCCGTCAATTTCCCGAATACGATTTACACAAGCAAGTATCGCATAGATCTCAGGTCAACGCGACAGTCAATGCCAAATTGTATCTCGCCGCAAGTCGCGTCGCTTGTCTCGTCGCTTAACGCTCTACTATGACTCAATTCCAATGCACGGTTAAATTTAAGTCGCGTCGCTCACCTCGTCGCTGTGCGTCTAGCCTCGCCGCTCCACTATGTTTGTACCCTAAGCCTTATTTTCCCGCTCCCATCCGCATGCTTAGATCTTCTTTTCAAGGCCCCGAATCCATAGGAAAAAGACAGCTCGGAATGATTAAGGGGAGACAACAACTGAACGAAAAGAATCCGAGGTATTTAAAAAGCCTTCCCATTTTACAATGTAGGGACCACATTGGGCATTTCAGAAAGAACACGTAGTCGCAATGTAGCCGACAAAGCGCCAAAGGAACACAAGAAAGTGTGAGACGACTGACTGGGGAGAGTTCGACTGGTCCAGCCGAAAACAGCCAGCGCAGCATACTATACTTATACAGGGTGTCCCAAATAGTAGTGACAAGCGAAAATGAAGGTCAGGACACTATGTCGTCGGCTCTGTATGTCGGCTATGGTACGGGGCACCGTAGCATAGTTGGTAACCAGCTCGCCTAGAATGCCGGAGACGCTGGTTCGAATCCAGCCGGTACCCTTCATTTTTTCGATTTTTCTGTGAACCAACACACATAAAAAGAAATTCTCAAGTCAAGATTTGTGATATTCTTGTAAATACATACTCACAACAAGAATATCTGTTCTCACTCTAAGAAAGAATATTTGATGAGAAAATTATGAAAAATTTGTATCAAGAATAATATATTTTTGATTTATATACTTATTTTAAAGAAATATGCTCCGAAAGAAAATATAATTTTCTTTGCAACCAGGGCTATAATAATTTAATAACAAATATTTCATAATTTTATATGAAGATTATACCATTTTTTACAGCGGTGTCCAGTTTACTTCTATCAAGAATATGTACAGCTTGCAAATGCGAACCTTCATTTACAATATGATAATCTTGGTCTGAAAATGAACGCTGTTTTACAAGCACAACCTATATTTTATCAAGTAAATCATTTGTTTGACGTCTACCAACGTCGGAGTGCGCAGGCGCGCAGCGTGTTACGTGTCAACTCTAACCCCTCCACCCTCTCTACTCAACAGCCTGTTGCCCGTCCGCGTCCGCGCCGCCATTATCTGTTTTTGGATTGTCACATTCGTCGTCGTATTTAGCACCGTAGAGTAATACCAGCATCCTGGATCCTGCATAATAGCACATAATAGTATCTAGTCAAACTGTTAAATAAATTGCCATTGCCACGTGATACCCGTGATACCACCGTCAACCATCAGTCATCGAATCTGCCGGTAGTGCTGGTCCACCGCCATTTGAGTCGCGTCCCAGTTCCCGTCAGTTCCCTTCACTGGATCTATCCATCCATGAATGAGCTATGTTAAATGTGATTTAAGAAATTTTCTTGCAGATAATGACATAGACGAGAAAAATTTCTACATGCTCATAGAAGAGTTTGAATGCTCAAATCAATACTACTAGATTCCTCATGCAAGAATATCACAATTTGAGAATAAGGTTGAGATACTTGCGTCAAGTTTATGAAATGCTCCAGTTAAGAGTGTGAAATGCTTCAGTCAAGATTATGAAATGCTTCGGTCAAGATTACCATATGCTTGATTTAAGATTTTGGTATTCTTACTTTCAAGAATTTTCCAGTTTCGCATTGAAGATATTTTCTCAATCTAACCATTATATGGTCAAAGATATCGTATTCTCATTTTAAGATTAGCATAACTTTGCGCGTATAGGAAGTTATGGTAAACTTGAATTAAAGCATCTGTACTTCATCTAAGAAATTATTATTATGTGTGATAGGTTGAAAGTGAGTGGGGCAACTATGCCTCCTCTCACTGCGACTCAATTGTGTCTATTGTGGCTCACACCTGTTTAGATTTCACCGTACAGTCCACACCTCTTTGCGAAGGCGATCAACGTGAAGGGTGAAACTTCCTTGAAGTCACAAGGTTCCAGTTGGGCGAATCCAAATGTCTGGAACCTAGCTCTCTCTAGAACTGGACAGGAGCACAGAATATGCTCCGCTGTTTCGTTCTCCACGTAGCAGAAGCGACAGTCTGATGTTTGTTCAAGACCCAAATTCCGCATGTGGATCCTCAGACGACCATGTCCTGTCAGCAGACCAACTAGAATGCGGAAATCGTTCCTGTTCCATTCCATGATCCTCGGGGGGCCTGACTCGAGGGGTATCTTATGAACGCCTTCGAGTGCAGTGGCCCTGGTGTATCTCGCCAGTGCAGGAGTGCTTTCCTCTTTGCCCAATCTGAGATGGTTTTTTCAGCGGTACTTTTTGCAATGCCCGTAAATGGTTCTGCTCCTATGAATATAGATTCAGTTCCTCCTCTTGTGAGCGCGTCGGCCAATACATTGCCTTCCACTCCGTTGTGACCCGGAACCCAAATCAAGGTTACCTTGTTCCCTGTTCCGAGTTCGTTCAGGAGGTGCATGCAGTTCCATACCATTATTGAGTCAACCCTATTGGAGCTCAGTGCTTCCAGTGCAGCCTGGCTGTCTGAAAAGATTTTTATAGACGTGTTTGTCAGGGGCCTTTAGATTAGTTCCCTGACTCCCACAGAAAATGAAATAAAAATAAATGAATTTCAAGAGTACTTGAATCACCATCATATATCTGTTGTGTCATTTTTTAAATCCTTAATAATAATAACATCAACAAACAAACTTACATGGGCAATAGCAAATGAAGACAAAAATTACAACACTTACCCTTTCTTGTCCAGGCCACACAGTACACAATTACAACAAGAAAAAATAAACACCTGGTCGCAGAAACCATTCCATGGCAAACATACATATCGTACCGTAACAAAACGCCAGTGAGAAAGTGGCTGAAGGTGGCGCGTTAAGGCCGGGTCGCCAATTAGTCGAATTGCCCTTCTCTGGATCATGAGCGTAGTTAAGTGGGGGCTAACTAGAATGAAATTAGCCCCCCGAAAATCCAAAAATAATTCATTCGGTTATGTTTATTGTATCTATAAGGCAGGGACTTGAGCCCCCAGATCCAGGGACTTGAGCTCCCCAGATTCAGGGACTTAACTACGCCTATGCTCTGGACGGCATCTAATATAGACAGGGTAGTAGGGGCAGCAGCTCCCCAGACATGAGAGCAATACTCCAGGCAAGGTCTTATCTGGCCTTTATATAGCGTGAGGAGGTTACATGGTGAGAAATACTTTCTGGCTCTAAATAGGTACTCAGGCTTTACACCAGCAGCTGTTGCAATTGACGCAACGTGTTCGTGTCAGATCAGATTTTCTGTAATGTTGACTCCTAACAGCTTGAATGAGTGACTCCTTGGCAGAGCCTGGTTGTTCATTAGAACCTGGTGTTGGCTTGGGCACTTCTTGTTTGATAGCGTACAATACTGGGTCTTGGAAGCATTAAATTTTACCATATTCTTGAGCCCCCAAGCGGTAATGGTATCGAGAACCTTTGAAAGTGAAGCTGCCACTGCCAGTCTTCTGCGTTCCAGCTCGACCACAGAGATCAGTCTATTGCTCATGATGCCTGCATGCAGCGTACTGTCATCCGCAAAACTGTGATGGACTGGGTTTTTAGTACTAGAGAGTAGATCATTGATGTAAAGCAGAAACAATGTCAGAGCCCTGCGGTACCCCAGTAGTGATGCTATGGAAAGAAGAAGAAAAGCCGTCTATCACGACAGAGATTTTCCCACCTGAGAGGAAGTCTGCGAGCCAACCGCAAAACTTAACAGGGAGTCCGTAAGACGGGAGCTTGTTTAGGAGAGCTGCATGCCACAGTTGATCGAATGCCTTTGAAATATCGAGAGCAACGACGTGCGTTTGACACTTTGATATTGCGAGACACCCTGTAGGTATACATTGTACGTAAGCCGATGGGATAATGGATTCATTTTTGGAGTGCGACTGCACCGTGGCGTGGAGAGTCCGTAGGTGGCTTCGAATGATATTTATTCACCGGCTCGACCCGAAATGGGGCGACTTGTCACCGTGTGTGGTACCGGGGTACCACCGAAGGTGCGTGTGAGACCGTCGTTTAGGTGTGGCGATCCAACGGGCTCGGGCCCGGTCCTACTACGGCTCGGACACCCATACTTTCGTTCTACGCCAGATTCCCAAGGAATTTCTTTCCGATTTAAACAGAAGATCAAGTTTTTACAATTATGGAGATTTGGAAATGTCTATGGTACAAGGGGGGCGGGTTAGAATATCTCCCATCGTATATCCTGCGTGTCGTAAAAGACGACTAAAAGGAACGCCGAACTACTGTCGGTATAAACAGTAACCTCTCCTCAACCAACAGCTTCGGGTGGACGAGTTGAGAAGAGTCAGGACACCTTTTTGTCCTTGGGGTGAGAAATTGCCCCTAAAGGCGGATGAACCAGTAGATACCATCTGGTCAATGGCATGAGGATGCAGAAAGCAAATGGGAAACTACTTCAGTTCACAACATGTTAAGACATTGTGACTATGATGATGATGGTACAAGGATGTACCAGCAAACAACGAGGCTGGTGGTGTGTCTTCTTTCCAAATGTATAATTTTATAATACACTAAATGAGACACGAAAGCCTTATCAAGCCTTATCTTTGTGCATGTGCATGTAATGTGCTTTTGCAGGTATTAATATGCGGCTTGAAAGCCTATATTCCACATGTCGTCAAGCGTCCCTCCAAAAACACCGCAGTTTTATCGACGCCAGAAATTTTTGTAAACGCGTGATTGACAGCAGCAAAGAGGAACACAACCGAAAAATTAAGAACAAGCTCCTCTCATGTCCTAGTTCGTCCAGAACATTCTGGTCTGTAGCTACGGCTGTTAGTCAGAACTTTTCCTATTCGTCAATACCACCCTTGACCAGAGAGGACAAATCCATCGCTTCTGCTCCTAAAGAAAAAGCAGACATCTTGAGGAAGCTCTTCGCAGCCAATTCTTTTGTAGACTTGCAAGGAAGTACTCCGACCACCACCATAAGGGTGAAGTCGAGAATGGCAGAGGTCAAATTTCAACACCGAGATGTAAAAAGCATCCTCCAAAAACTGAACACCAATAAAGCTACTGGTCCTGACCAAATTCCAGCCATTGTCCTTAAACGCTGTGCCGCTGAGCTTGCACCTATTCTTTGCAAGCTCTTAAAACTTTCGTATCAACGAGGCGTGTTTCCCGTTTCGTGGAAGATTGGCTGCGTACAACCCATCCCTAAGAAAGGCAAAAAAACTGATCCCACCAATTATAGACCTGTGGTTCTTCTCAGCACCATGTCTAAGGTTATGGAGGCTGTCATTAACACACAGCTCCTAAAATACCTGGACAACAATAACATCATAAATGATCGCCAGTATGGCTTCCGTAAGCACAGATCTACAGGTGACCTCCTTGCCTACGTCACTCACTTGTGGAACAGAGCAATAGACAATCATGGCGAATCCCGTGTTGTTGCACTTGATATATCGAAAGCTTTCGACAGAGTATGGCATGACGGACTTCTGGTCAAGCTTGCTGCTTATGGACTACCACCTGGCCTGCGCCAGTGGCTGAATAGCTTTTTGAACGACCGATCTCTGTTTGTTGTAGTCGAGGGCTGTTCATCGGACGTATTTTCAATAAACGCCGGTGTTCCTCAGGGATCTGTCCTATCCCCTACACTGTTTCTGCTATACATCAACGAGCTGCTGGAAATAACATCCAATCCAATCTACAGCTTCGCAGATGACAGTACATTAGTCTCGTGCATGGAACCAGGCAAGCCACTATCATCTCAGGACGTCGGCGACAGCAGCATGCCTCACAGATCAACGCAGATATCAAAACAATTGTCGAGTGGGGATTAGCAAATAAAGTACAGTTCAACGTACAAAAAACTTAGGCAACAACACTTACAAAGAAGTCTCACGATGGCTTACCAATCGTGGAAATGGAGGGTCACCCCATAGTCGAATCACCTTCCGTCAAGCTTTTGGGAATCAACATCAACAATAACATGTCCTGGCACGACCACGTCGTCAGTATCGCTAAAACGGCATCCCAGAAGCTTGGAGTTTTGTTCCGCTGTAGGAAGTTGTATACACCAGATCAATTGCTGCTGCTCTACAAGGCACAGATCCGATCATCGCTGGAGTATTGCTCCCATGTGTGGGGATGCGATCCGAAGCACTCTCTAAAGCTTCTGGACACTATCCAGAAAATATCAATTAGACTAATCGATACGCCAAACCTCACAAAGGACCTCCACAGCCTGGAACATCGAAGGAGGGTGGCTGACCTATCCCTGTTTTACAGATTCTATCACGGAAAATGTTCGAGTGAGCTCTCTCAGATAATAACACTACACGCCGTCCGAACCAGGAACACTAGAGAAGCTCAGCGAGCTCATCCTTACCAGGTGGAGGTCCTTACTTCCCGAACCAGTCACCTCCAGCATTCCTTCTTTTGGAGAACTTCGACGCTGTGGAATCAGCTGCCGGGGAATTTGTTTCCCGCCGGCTACAACCTGCAGCGATTCAAATCTAACGTGAACCGATACTTATCCTGCCGCACCGCGTCTACAGCGCCATAGGTTTCAGCCTTTGCGGGAGGCCGACCATAAAAAAAAGAGCCGTCATTCAGAAATCCAACACTGTACACGGCCCGGTGCGGTGCGCGGTACGGTACTATACTTTTATTTGATCCATTCATGCACAATAAAAATCGTTTCCGGCAGCGGGTTTCGAGCACAATCGCAGTACCTAGTAGAATAGTGAATGGACGAAAAATCACCTGAACATCCGTCGGAAGCCAGCCGGCGGCGGTGGCGTGGTACCACCGAATGGTAGTACTGCCCATCGTCATGCAGTCGAGGTACGCGCTTCTGCGTACCGCCGCCGCAGCGTCGACAGGAATGTTAAGGAGATTTATATCTGCGGCGTGCGGCTCGATGTCCGATTTCAATTCATCACGGCGATCGAAAGGAATCCGAGAACGTCTAAAGAGTACTGCCCACCAGAGGAGGCAGCACGCTGAAATTCTACTTCTACCATGTGCTACTACTTTCTGTTATAAACTGTGTAACGGACCTTTGGTCCCTTACTACTAATACATTTTTTTTATCGACGATATTCTTGTGTGAATGATTTTAATTCTTTTATTTCATTGTCTTTCATGGTTTGTGTTCTATATTGTCTTTTTAATTGTCTATTTAATTTCATATTTATATTAGTAATATTGTCTCCATTGCTGCAGCTTATAGTGTATGTACATAATTTAGTTCTTGACCCATTCTATGTCATCCTATAATGATTTCTTGAATAAAGTATTTTCTTATCTTATCTTATCTTATCTTATCTTATTTTATCATCATGTTCGGCTATACCCCTCATCACTTATGGATGGTGCGCCTGTGGTCATTTGCGAAACTGTCTCATGATTAGTTCTGCAACATCTCTGATTCACGACATATTTGGCTTTCTATTGAGATGAAACCTCGCATTTCGGATAATTTCAAGGTGCTGATTACAAATACAGTCGCAGTTTTGAGTCTCAGCCTCGTTTGACGAAAATAAAAAAATTCGCATCTCTCGGGCGGGCGGGAGTACCTAAAAAAATCGAAAATCTTTATTTGGCTTTCTATTGAGATGAAACCTTGCATTTCGGATAGTTTCAAAGTGTTGATTACAAATCCAGTTGCAGGTTTGAGCCTCGATCTCGTTTAACGAAAATAAAAAATTTCAGATCTCTCGGGCGGGCGGATGTACCTGAAAAAATCGAAAATCTTTATTTGGCCTTCTATTGAGATGAAACCTCGCATTTCGGATAATTTCAAGGTGCTGATTACAAATCCAGTTGCAGTTTTGGGTCTCAGACTCGTTTGACAAAAGTAAAAAATTTCAGATCTCTCGGGCGGGCGGGAGTACCTAAAAAAATCGAAAATCTTTATTTGGCTTTCTATTGAGATGAAACCTCGCATTTCGGATAGTTTCAAAGTGTTGATTACAAATCCAGTTGCAGTTTTGAGCCTCGATCTCGTTTAACGAAAATAAAAAATTTCAGATCTCTCGGGCGGGCGGATGTACCTGAAAAAATCGAAAATCTTTATTTGGCCTTCTATTGAGATGAAACCTCGCATTTCGGATAATTTCAAGGTGCTGATTACAAATACAGTCGCAGTTTTGAGTCTCAGCCTCGTTTGACGAAAATAAAAAATTTCGCATCTCTCGGGCGGGCGGGAGTACCTAAAAAAATCGAAAATCTTTATTTGGCTTTCTATTGAGATGAAACCTTGCATTTCGGATAGTTTCAAAGTGTTGATTACAAATCCAGTTGCAGTTTTGAGCCTCGATCTCGTTTAACGAAAATAAAAAATTTCAGATCTCTCGGGCGGGCGGATGTACCTGAAAAAATCGAAAATCTTTATTTGGCCTTCTATTGAGATGAAACCTCGCATTTCGGATAATTTCAAGGTGCTGATTACAAATCCAGTTGCAGTTTTGGGTCTCAGACTCGTTTGACAAAAGTAAAAAATTTCAGATCTCTCGGGCGGGCGGGAGTACCTAAAAAAATCGAAAATCTTTATTTGGCTTTCTATTGAGATGAAACCTCGCATTTCGGATAGTTTCAAAGTGTTGATTACAAATCCAGTTGCAGTTTTGAGCCTCGATCTCGTTTAACGAAAATAAAAAATTTCAGATCTCTCGGGCGGGCGGATGTACCTACCTGAAAAAATCGAAAATCTTTATTTGGCCTTCTATTGAGATGAAACCTCGCATTTCGGATAATTTCAAGGTGCTGATTACAAATCCAGTTGAAGTTTTGGGTCTCAGACTCGTTTGACAAAAATTTGGCTCTCTGTTGAGATGAAACCTCGCATTTCGGATAACTTCAGGGTGCTGATTACAGATCCAGTTGCAATTTTAAGTCTGAGTCTTGTGCGACGAAAATAAAAAATTTCAGGTCTCTCGGGCTGGCGGATGTACCTGAAAAAATCGAAAATCTTTATTTGGCCTTCTATTGAGATGAAACCTCGCATTTCGGATAATTTCAAGGTGCTGATTACAAATCCAGTTGCAGTTTTGGGTCTCAGACTCGTTTGACAAAAGTAAAAAATTTCAGATCTCTCGGGCGGGCGGGAGCACCTAAAAAAATCTAAAATCTTTATTTGGCTCTCTGTTGAGATGAAACCTCGCATTTCGGATAACTTCAGGGTGCTGATTACAAATCCAGTTGCAGGTTTGAGTCTGAGGCTCGTGCGCCGAAAATAAAAAATTTCAGATCTCTCGGGCTGGAGGGTATACCTAAAAAAATCTAAAATCTTTATTTGGCTCTCTGTTGAGATGAAACCTTGCATTTTGGATAATTTTAAGGGGCTGATTACAAGTCCAATCGCAGTTTTGAGTCTCAGCCTCGTTTGACAAAAATAAAAAATTTCAGATCTCTCGGGCTGGCGGGTGTACCTGAAAAAATCGAAAATCTTTATTTGGCCTTCTATTGAGATGAAACCTCGCATTTCGGATAATTTCAAGGTGCTGATTGCAAATCCAGTTGCAGTTTTGAGTTTCAGTCTCGTTTGACGAAAATAAAAAATTTCAGATCTCTCGGGCGGGCGGGAGTACCTTAAAAAAATTGAAAATCTTTATTTGGCTCTCTGTTGAGATGAAACCTCGCATTTCGGATAACTTCAGGGTGCTGATTACAGATCCAGTTGCAATTTTGAGTCTGAGTCTCGTGCGACGAAGATAAAAAATTTCAGGTCTCTCGGGCTGGCGGGTGTACCTAAAAAAATCGAAAATCTTTATTTGGCTTTCTATTGAGATGAAACCTCGCATTTCAGATAATTTCAAGGTGCTGATTACAAATCCAGTTGCAGTTTTGAGTCTGAGTCTCGTGCGACGGAAATAAAAAATTTCAGATCTCTCGGGCTGGCGGGTGTACCTAAAAAAATTAAAAATCTTTATTTGGCTCTCTGTTGAGATGAAACCTCGTATTTCGGATAACTGCAGGGTGCTGATTACAGATCCAGTTGCAATTTTGAGTCTGAGTCTCGTGCGACGAAAATAAAAAATTTCAGATCTCCCGGGCTGGCGGGTGTACCTAAAAAAATCGAAAATCTTTATTTGGCTTTCTATTGAGATGAAACCTCGCATTTCGGATAATTTCAAGGTGCTGATTACAAATCCAGTTGCAGTTTTGAGTCTGAGTCTCGTGCGACGGAAATAAAAAATTTCAGATCTCCCGGGCTGGCGGGTGTACCTAAAAAAATCGAAAATCTTTATTTGGCTTTCTATTGAGATGAAACTTCGCATTTCGGATAATTTCAAGGGGCTGATTACAAATCCAATAGTAGCTTTGAGTCTCAGACTCGTTTGACAAAAATAAATAATTTCACATCTCTCGGGTGTACCTAAAAAAATCGAAAATCTTTATTTGGCTTTCTAGTGAGATGAAACCTCGCATTTCGGATAATTTCAAGGTGCTGATTACAAATCCAGTTGCAGTTTTGAGTCTGAGTCTCGTGCGACGCAAATAAAAAATTTCAGATCTCTCGGGCTGGCGGGTGTACCTAAAAAAATCGAAAATCTTTATTTGGCTTTCTATTGAGATGAAACCTCGCATTTCGGATAATTTTAAGGGGCTGATTACAAATCCAGTGGCAGTTTTGAGTCTCAGACTCGTTTGACAAAAATAAATAATTTCACGTCTCTCGGGTGTACCTAAAAAAATAGAAAATCTTTATTTGGCTCTCTGTTGAGATGAAACCTTGCATTTCGGATAATTTCAAGGTGCTGATTACAAATCCAGTTGCAGTTTTTAGTCTGAGCCTCGTGCGACGGAAATAAAAAATTTCAGATCTCTCGGGCTGGCGGGAGTACCTAAAAAAATTGAAAATCTTTATTTGGTTCTCTGTTGAGATGAAACCTCGCATTTCGGATAATTTCAAGGTGCTGATTACAAATCCAGTTGCAGTTTTTAGTCTGAGCCTCGTGCGACGGAAATAAAAAATTTCAGATCTCTCGGGCTGGCGGGAGTACCTAAAAAAATTGAAAATCTTTATTTGGTTCTCTGTTGAGATGAAACCTCGCATTTCGGATAATTTCAAGGTGCTGATTACAAATCCAGTTGCAGTTTTGAGTCTGAGTCTCCTGCGACGGAAATAAAAAATTTCAGATCTCTCGGGCTGGCGGGAGTACCTAAGAAAATCGAAAATCTTTATTTGGCTTTCTATTGAGATGAAACCTCGCATTTCGGATAATTTTAAGGGGCTGATTACAAATCCAGTGGCAGTTTTGAGTCTCAGACTCGTTTGACAAAAATAAATAATTTCACATCTCTCGGGTGTACCTAAAAAAATAGAAAATCTTTATTTGGCTCTCTGTTGAGATGAAACCTTGCATTTCGGATAATTTTAAGGGGCTGATTACAAATCCAGTGGCAGTTTTGAGTCTCAGACTCGTTTGACAAAAATAAATAATTTCACATCTCTCGGGTGTACCTAAAAAAATAGAAAATCTTTATTTGGCTCTCTGTTGAGATGAAACCTCGCATTTCGGATAATTTTAAGGGGCTGATTACAAATCCAGTGGCAGTTTTGAGTCTCAGACTCGTTTGACAAAAATAAATAATTTCACATCTCTCGGGTGTTCCTAAAAAAATGTAAAATCTTTATTTGGCCCTCTGTTGAGATGAAACCTTGCATTTCGGATAATTTCAAGGTGCTGATTACAAATCCAGTTGCAGTTTTGAGTCTGAGTCTCGTGCGACGGAAATAAAAAATTTCAGATCTCTCGGGCTGGCGGGAGTACCTAAAAAAATTGAAAATCTTTATTTGGTTCTCTGTTGAGATGAAACCTCGCATTTCGGATAATTTCAAGGTGCTGATTACAAATCCAGTTGCAGTTTTGAGTCTGAGTCTCGTGCGACGGAAATAAAAAATTTCAGATCTCTCGGGCTGGCGGGAGTACCTAAGAAAATCGAAAATCTTTATTTGGCCTTCTATTGAGATGAAACCTCGCATTTTGGATAATTTCAAGGGGCTGATTACAAATCCAGTTGCAGTTTTGAGTCTCAGACTCGTTTGACAAAAATAAATAATTTCACATCTCTCGGGCGGGCGGGAGTGCCTAAAAAAATTGAAAATCTTTATTTGGCGCTCTATTGAGGTGAAACCCTGCATTTCGGGGTGCTGATTACAAATCAGTGTCAGTCTCGTTTGATGAAAATAAAAAAAATTGAGACCTTTCGGGCTATTCCACTTTTTAGATTTGTTTTTGTCTCGTTTGCTTTGAAAAGTCAAAGTACTTTCAGGCCTATCCTCGTATATACCCACTCTGCTGTCACGAGTCTTAAATATGTATGACAAGTATGCGCCCAAAGACAGACTTGTTGACAAGAACTCGTCATAGTGCGTGTCGCTATATGATGCCCACAGAATGATATTGTCCGATCAAAATGAGGATCACGTCTGCGGACATCCGCACCCGCAATGGGATATCTAAAAATATCAATGGGTAATATCGTTGGCTTATAGTGGAAATAATAAACTCGTAAAGTCCCGGCCTTGCCAGTTTGCTAGTCGGTGCGTTGGATCGACGGCATGCTAATTTTAGGAGGAAGAATGATTAACAGGTTGCGACAGATGTTCTACAGACAAAACATTATTGCTTTTATATCAGGGTCGAATAGAATGTGCGATTCAACCTTGAGGTTTTCGAGTTCATTGTCGAATGCCTAAAAATTAGTACATTAAGGGCCGATTTTATCAATAGGCGCATTTTAACAAAGGCTTTGACCAATCAGAGCAGCCCGTTCAAGAACATGCATCTGTCAAAGTACTCTGAAAACTATTGATTTCTCTTGAAGTTTACCTCAAAAAGGTAAAGTGACATGCTTTATATATGTTAGGAGCAAACACCGATTTCGGCCAATGGACGGAAAATATGGTCAGAACGCGTTTTGGCTGCTACCGTTTTGCCAATGTCCGAATTATCGCTTTCCGGCTGTTCAATGTAGCCCAGAACGCGTTTTGGGTCAACTACGATTGCCAGAACACGTTCTATATTCTACTACGAATACATAAATCTCAATTATTTTCCGTTTTGTGTTACAATATTTCCTCTGAGCTTAGAATCCATAACTAAAATGAATAAAAGCACTTGTAGATCTTAGGTCCGTGAAAAAAAACTGAAAGAAACATACCTCACAATCTCTTATGTCCAGCTCCCACATGAGCGGAATGAATAATGTCAAATATCTCATGGGTCATGCAAAAATAACGCAGTTCGGCTGTTTCGTCTGTCCTTTTTTCAATTAGCTTTTCGATATAGCCAATTTTTAAAATATCATACCTTTTCAATCGTTGTCTTTGTTTCGAAGATATTGTATCACCGTTACTTTTACAAGCTTTTGCCGCCTTTACCTCTGTGAGTGTTTGGTCGTATCTTTCTCTTGTACAAATATTACTACGATCATTGCTACCACTTATGACTTTTTGCAGTTCGTCTTTAAAACATAACCTTAGGTCTTCCATGGCACTCTCTAGCTATTGTCTAACCCGCACAAAGATCAAATACTAAATGAATACACTAGCTCCAGAGGTATCGTTTACAAGCTGAGACACTCACAAAATGCACCACGCGTTATGGCAATCGCAGTAGAACAGGACGCGTTTTGGCAATCGTAGTTGACCCAAAACGCGTTCTGGGCTACATTGAACAGCCGGAAAGCGCTAATTCGGACATTGGCAAAACGGTAGCAGCCAAAACGCGTTTTGACCATATTTTCCGTCCATTGGCCGAAATCGGTGTTTGCTCCTAACATATATACAAATCGACCATTATGAACCATCTAGTATCTTTTCCAAATTACATTTTTTTGTTTAACAAAACGTTTAGCAATTGCTAATTTCAACCAATCAGATTCCGCAAAAACTGTACATTTGATCGCTGGATTTTTCTTCTGCTAAATGATAATGATGACAAAAAATTAGGGTTTTGAATAAATTTTTTTTGTGATAAATGGAGAGATCAAATATAATTTTTTTTCGCAATAATCCAAAAGTTATATCAAAATAAAAATGAGTTTTTGAATCCAGAACCAAAAACACGCTGACGGCTCCCGTACCCGTGTGACGTACTTCATGAAAATACTTGTAACAGTTGTAACTAAAATGTATATTTGTTGCAACATAGGCGATGAATGAAGTTTGGAGCTTGAGACGAAGTCAACAATCGAAATAAATATCTTTTTGAATGGTTGAAATTAGATCACAAATCCCGGTAAAAAAGTACCGAATCCCAAATCAAATATGTACCGCTGAAGCGATCCCTTCGCCGAGATGGCGAGTGGCCGAGTGGTATGGTGTTCGACAACGCTTGCCTGTATTTTGTGGGAGGTGTTGATGGGTGTTGGTTCGAGACCCAGCCCGTGCAATTACTTTTTTTTTCTAGAGCAAGGAGAGGTGCAGGTCTATGCACTTTTAGCTCTTGTCACCGGAAAACCTTTCTCCGTTCACTAGCGCCATCTATGTGTCAGCCTAAGTCAGTCAAACTGTTAAACTACGTGCTATCACTGAGTATACAAATATTATACAAATAGTAAAATACATAAAAACAAGTACATATTAAATCTTCGTTTATATTCTTAACATAAAGATAAATGGTAACTGATGAATAATCTCCCTTTGTGTTATGCACCACAAAACCCACCGAGCAGCATAAAACATTTAAAAATTCGATAACAGAAAAAGAGGACAGGACATTGAAAGATATATCGATGACGACGAACGATAGGGTTCGTACATAGGCGGGCGTCTAGGGAAAAAATAGGAAGTAATGAAAATGAGTTTCTTTCTTGATTTATTTTAGGCCTATCACTTGGTGAATGAAGTGGTCGACTAAATAATTACCTTTTGAATAAAAGGTCATGAAGCTTGACACCATGTTGGAAAATGCGTTCAACCCAGCAGGCAAGCCACATAAATTGGTATAAGGCACAGCATAATGCTGTGGTATAAGGTAACCCTCACAGTAACAACTGAACATAAAGGTAGTAAACAACTAATTCTAATAGGCCGACATCTTTTCTTACATTGGCATACTGACCACCAGATACGACAGTCATAATTGTTTCTATCGTCGTTATTGTATAGTATCCAGAAATAATCCATTCTGCGTTAAAAAGACGGTATTTTGATGGTTCAGGAATGACTGCAGCACAATCAATAGATGTGTTGACCTCTACTATGTTACTGCATATTTCTTCATCATAAACGCAAATTCTGAAGTCTTACATAAATTTTGAGGAGTTGGCAACGCCGATATAATTTTCATGCGACTTTTTGTGGTAGAACCTCGACTGCCAAACGTTTGATTTGTTTGTGCGTCTGTTATGGTTTGTGATTAAAATCGAATTCGCTATTTGTTGGTAACTGTAGTGAAGCTTTACGGATTTGTTGTGCTATATTCGAGTGTAGTTTGACAGTTTTTCGAGATGGGACTGCAAAAATGCAGTGTTTGTAACATGGGTTGCATTGGAAGAATTTTCAGGTTAGTTGGCGTTACACAGCATTGTTTACGATTTGAACTGTCACAATGTGTGGAGGCTGAGGTGTCAAAGTTGATGGCTTTGAGCACGCCATGCTGAAGTGGTTTGTTTACTACCTCTATGTTCAGTTGCTAATCTGAGGGCACAGCATAATGCTGTAGTATAAGGTTACCCTGGTTACCCCTCTGAATAATAATGCTGTCTCGGATACACTTAGTCATAAGGCTTGATTTGTAAATTTCCACGGACATTGTTAGTAGAAACGTTAAGCGCCGAGCTTCAGATATCTTCAGGATACTATAACGACTGAGACTTTTATATTAGATTAGGGTGCTCTGACCTGTGTCAGTATGGTATTCCTGTCAAGTTTTTGAGTCTAGTTTGCCGTATATGCTCCTTTAAATACATGAGTTGCACCAATATATATTTTCCCACATGGTGGATATAAGATGTGAAATTTTGAAGTTTGATATTGCGGTGGGAAATTGAAGTAAAGCTACCCCTATATGAATATGAATAAGGACCAGAGGCTATCCAGCACGGAATGTGGCTGGTGCATAGGCCACACGATGGGCCCTTTTGCGCCTCTATCCGCGCTAGTTCCTAAGACCTGCCCTTTTGACAAAGGCAAGTACATTCTTAGGTCCTGTCCGTTTTAACTCTATTGGTTCCAAGGTTCTTGAGCCCAGCATAGTCTGCCTGTGATAACCCAGGGTTTCACAGCGACATAAAATGTGTGCCGAGGATTCTTCCTCTTCACCACACCACGTGCACGTTGGGTCGTTGACCACCCTCATCACAAACAAGTGACGCCTGAAGGTGTTGTGACCCGTTAATAGGCCTACTAGCAATCTCAAGTTACTCCTATCCAGAGAGAGACAAAATCGTCCTATTCTCTCTGCAGGCCCTGCTAATAGCTCCCGAGCCTAACGGAGATGACCAGAGATGTTGTTCCATCTCAGAGAGTGTTGATTCTTGATCCACTCTCCAGTTGTTTTCCTAATCAAGTTTGCAGACAGTCCTAAGGCTGGTTCCGGGCCCACAAAGCTGTTGCCGGATCCCATCCTAGCCAGATGATCCACCATATCGTTACCCTTTACCCCAGCGTGCCCAGGTACCTACATCAGTGATACCTTGTGTTTAGCTGAGATGTCGTCAAGAGCCCTCCTGCACTCCAGGACCAGTCCCGACGTTATTTTCCAAGCACTCGGTGCTTTGATGGCTGCCTGACTGTCAGAGCGGATAAGTAATCAAACTTAGCAGCATGTTGCCCTAAAGGTGGTACCCGCGAGAAACTAGAGAAGCGCCACCATTGTGGGTACGACCTGCAGCAACAATGCGAGGTGTGGCGCTGATGACACGCAGCGCAGGTACGACTGCTGCCTCCTTTTCGAGCTCTCCCCCTGCCCCTCCCGTATCAGGAGGGAGACAGTCGCTTTTTATCTATTAGTCTGTCACTACAGGGTGTCCTGTCCCGCCGCCTATAAATTAGTCATCGCCTAGTGCTGCGGCGCTAACCTCTACAGACAAGCTGATTGGCCAAAGACCTCCAGATCCATACGGCTAGATTTTTTTATAATAGGGCATTTTGTACATGATGTTCACTGAAAAGTACTTTGTACGTAGAGTCAATGAATAACCGTCGTCAATTTTTTAGTTTTCACTCCGTATTGTAGTCCCAAAAACTTGCGATGTCTTTGTCACTGATTTCAGTCGATCTGCCTGTCTGCCAATCAACATTTTATATGGTGTTTACAAATCTAGCAGAGGTGTGAAGTTTCAGTCTCACAGAATGGAGATCAAAAATTTTCGACTGTGGTGATCCGGAACGCGCTTCTGGCTTCCAGACGTTAGAACTCACCTTTAGCGGTCACGTGACCAAAGCTTGACATTGATGTCATCGACGGATGATTTATAAAAACATGTAATATCTGAGTATGAGTGTAATTAGTCGATGAAGTTAAGATAAGTAAAGTATTTGATTATTACTACATCATATATATTGTTCAGATATTTTGTTATTTGCCAGATCATGAGTTACTTTTCATAGAGCAACCAATTCCGTAACAGTTCCGTGTTAATTTTCAATCTGTGACTCAAAGCTGCACTACAGTTCTGTAATGCTTTTGTGTTTTGTCACTTGAATAAAGTAGTGGGTCGTGGTAATCGTTGCCATAGTTTTGTTGATAGTTTGTTTATGAATTACGAGCGGGAGGTTGTTTTTGAAAAACTTAACAAGCTGGAGACCAAAATTTCAACAAAAGGGTTTTTGATTCTTTTTCACGAATATTTGTAGGTATGTTATCTTTTGAGTTTATATTATTAACTAAGGTGGTCTAGTTTCAATATTTAAAGTGTGTATTCTATAAATCCGGCTTTTGAGACGATACTATATGGCGTTGGGTCTCTGATTTCCGTCTACTCTAGGTATTAGGTCCTGGAGCTTGCAGCTTGGCGGTGTTTAGGTGTATTTATTTAAATCCTTACTGATTTCTTTTTATTTATATATGATATTTATTTACGGAAGGCCGATAGCCTGGTAACAACCCAGGTCGGACCTATTCCAATTATCTCCTTTATTTACTCCTTTATATGGTTGGTTATATTTATTTATTTTTTTTTATTTAAACAAGAAACCGCATCAACCACGCAGGGTTATTAGCGGTGAAGACGGTACAATTCATACATAGGTATTTATACTGATTAAATTCTAAAAAATAAATTAATGTCCTTGATAAATTTCACCACATTTTTGGGTTGTAGCAGAAGTACTTCTTTGATGTCGCTGGACAGGTGGTTGGATATTCTCTCGTTCAAATAAAGTTTGCAGACCATAAGGATGTGGGTCACTGTTACCCGTTCGTTACATGCTGGACAGACTGGACCTTCAGTTTGTTCGAATATATGCTTATGTATAGCTAGAGTGTGTCCTACTCGTAGTCGTGACATAACAATTTGTTCTCTTCTATTTACAGGGAGAGTTAACTTTGTGGTAACATTCGGGAGAATTTCGTGTAATTTGCTAGGACTACTGCTCCATTCTTCTTGCCACAGATTGGTTATATGATCTTTTATCAATTGCTTTAAGTCTGCGTAGGGTGTACAAGCTACTGTTCTTTGGTTTGATGCTACTGCTGATGTTGCTGCTCTGTCCGCCTTTTCGTTGCCAGGTATGCCGGCATGTGATGGTACCCACAGAAACTTTATATTTTTACCCCTCTTGTTCAATTGGTGTAGACTTTCTTTGATATCTTTGAGTATGCAGTTGCGGGGATACAACTGCCTTATGCCTTCCAGTGCACTCATCGAGTCTGTTACTAGTAAATAGTTGGTATTTGGTGTTGATTGAGTGAGATGTTGTGATAGAGTGAAAGATACTTGTTGGTTTACGGATATTACGGCGCAACCGACCCCACTTGCTGACTTTGAAGCATCTGTGAAAATCAATTGGCAGTTTGGATGCGATTCTATTATGGTTTGGTACTTATTATATATAACTTTATGGTTTGTTTCGCTTTTAGGGTAGCCTGTTAAGGTTACATCAAAATCTGGTAGTTTTGTTGTCCAGGGTGGAGAGTATATGCTGATATTTTACATTTTTCCACATCCTACCTATATTTCTCTCCCTGACGTTGAACAGAGACCTAGCCCACCATGTATTATTATTATTATTTATCATTTAGTCTGTGAATGTTTATAATCATTTCTTTATTATACAAGTAACAATAACAAGAGCCAGTTTACCACTATTATTAAGACATTTTTGAATCATATATTTCAACATATCAACATAAATACTTCACCGGTAAAATATATGAAATACAAAGCACTCATGATTTGATAAATACAAGAATCAAGTAATACAATCATATCATAAATACTCAGCACTCATAATTAATAAATACAAAACAAATGTTAAGAAACAAGTAATAAAAAAACCATATCATAACATTTCTGTGTTTTGATTTCATTCTCTCCGAGTTGGTACACATGCATGCTAAAAGAATCAGGTTACCATGGGCACACATACAACATTGGGTTCTAAATTCCACTACTAGACGTCATGATCACTTTGGCTATTTCTAAATTGGTATCGATTTTGACAGTGACCAGTTGCTCACTACACCCTTGATTTCAGTTTCACCTCAAAAGTCTAAAATCTTTATTCGGCTTTCTATCAATATGAAATCCCATATCCTGGTTAATTTTGAGAGTGGTAATTACAAATCTAGCAGAGGTGTGAGGTTTCAGTCTCACAGAAAGATCAACACTTTCCCACATCCTTGTTTTCAGTTTCACCTTAAAATCCTCAAAAGTCCAAAACCTGTATCCGGCTTTCTATCTATGGGGATGGATTATACTGCTCTTTTAAACTAATAAATTAAAATTATCATGTACTGCTCCAAGCTTTTTGGGCATTTTCAATTTTTTGCGGGAGTGATTATGGTATCATCGCTGTATTCAAAAAAATCAACGCAGTCACAAAAAAACTCAAGTACCTATATAAATACCTACATACAAATGTTTAAAAAGCGACGAGAAGGAACGTATTCGGTAGTACCGAGAGACACGCATTACATTAGCTCGTGCCGGCGGAAGAGAGACCATCATCCGTGAATACGTTTCCGCTCCGCCTGAGGGGAGAGGTACTATCAAGAGTAGTACCAACGACGGGTACTACCGGCGCGAAATCACCGCAGCTCGCTACTTAATGACATTCCTTGCGCGTGGCTGGCTACCTCAGACAATGAACCTCTGCCGCTGTTTACGGCGGCCGAGCAGGTGGTACCGCGCGGCGGTATGGTACTACTGTCCGTCGTCTGGGTTTCCATTAATTTTCCACTTCGGTACTGCCGCCGCGCCGGTTTGTTCGAGCTAAATGTATCGGAACGCGGTACCCTATTGCAGTTTCCACAGTATAAAGTATGCGTCAAGTACTCATAGTTTCTAGTCGGTACTACCCAAATGTTCTGGTCACGATGAAAAGATTTTGGCTATGTCCAACAATGACCCGCAAACGGTCCATACGACAAGAAGAAAATGATTTCCGCTCCGCCTGAGGCGGGAGGTACTATCAGCTAGTACCAACGACGGGTACTACCGGCGCGAAAGCACTGCAGCTCGCTACTTAATGACATTCCTTACGCGTGGCTAGCTGCCTCAAACAATGAATCTCTGCCGCTGTTTACGGTGATCGAACAGGTGGTACCGCGCGGCGGTATGGTACTACTGCCCATCGTCTGGGTTTCCATTAATTTTCCACTCCGGTACTGCCGCCGCGCCGGTTTGTTCGAGCTAAATGTATCGGAACGCGGTAGCCTATTTTAGTTTCCACAGTATAAAGTATGCGTCAAGTACTCATAGTTTGTAGTCGGTACTACCCAAATGTTCTGGTCACGATGAAAAGATTTTGGCCAAGTCTAAGAATGACCGATAAACTGTCCATACAACAAGAAGAAAAAAATGATTTCCGCTCCACTTGAAGCGAGTAGTAGTACCAAACACTGGTACTACCGGCGCGAAATCGCCGCAGCTTGTTACTTAATGACATTCCTGACGCGTGGCTAGCTGCCTCAGACAATGAACCTCTGCCGCTGTTTACGGTGATCGAGCAGGTGGTATCGCGCGGCGGTATGGTACTACTGCCCGTCGTCTGGGTTTCCATTAATTTTCCACTTCGGTACTGCCGCCGCGCCGGTTTGTTCGAGCTAAATGTATCGGAACGCGTTACCCGATTTTAGTTTCCATCGCGGTATAAAATGTGCGTCAAGTACTCATAACTTGACTCGGTACTACCCAAAAGTTCTGATCACGATGATGTTGGCTGTGTTGAAGAATGAGCAATAACATTGAGTTCAAAAGTTTATTTACTATTCGTAACGAAATTTGGTATGACAAAATAATTCCCTAATAAAATCAATTCTTTTGTCTACGCCCAGAACAATTGGGAACTGAGAATCTCCAACAGATAACTGAAGTGTTGACTTTGCAATCAGTCGCAACAGACTGCAAGACACTCAGACCGAGGAGTGGGCTTTATTTAGTGGGTATTGGTCGATAAAATCTCTACTTATTCTTACGTATTTTTCTCCAAATTCTATTAGAGGATGATTTCAACACTAGAGTACAGCTTGCATTGACCTATACAATACATAAATACACCCTAAACTGACTTCCAACTCCTATTTAGGGGATCATTTTGACCGCTGGGGTGAATTTTAGGAGTGTTGGAATTCATTTGTCGTCGAAAAATATATCAGAGTAGCAGAGTTGGATTGTCGAAATCGAATTTTTGGGAGACTATGTTTATCCATATATTTGAGAAAGCGTCGTTGTACCTTCTTGATTGCTATCTATCTAGGCTAATGAGGAGGATACTACCTGTATGTTCTCAATATATTTAATGAACTTCAATCTCGAATCTGTAAGAGTACGCTAAGATCTTTTACTTCATAAAACCTTGTAAACTGTATGGGCCAATATAGAATCATATTATACAGGGTGGGCCAATAGTGCGTGGACGGAAGATTGTGGGCTTACTAAAAAATATTTCAAAAATCTGTCACTTGATCATGGTAGGGACCCTTGAGGGCTATAACGTAAAAATATTTTCACTTAAAATTTGACGTTTATACAGAGTGATTTATAACAAACTTACATTTTTTTAAATGGAACCCTCATATTGCATATTTGGATTCCTTGGTCAATTCTAGTGTGAGTTTATGTATCATATATGGAACTTTAAATGAACCGTTTAGGCGCAAATCACCATTTTTGGTATAAGTACGTATGAGAAAAAAATTGAATATCGCAGGGATTATAAAACCTAGAAGGCCGTGACTTTGCGGTACGATCAAGCATGAAACGCGTCACCTTAGATTAGATGGATAAACTTGAATTTTTTATAGTTGGAGAAATCAGTAGATCAATTAAGGGAACTTCAATCACATATAACTTGATTTTTTCAAATGGGAATGCCTATTTTGGTTTAAAGAATCAAACGTAAAATTTGATTACCTTTCTAACGATATAGCATTCAATCTTTCTTGGTTTCCATTTTATTTCAAATTTTCAGTCAAATCGGTGTTCTTCAACTTTCCTGCGTGCAAGCAACCTGGCAGGCCGTAGAAAATAAACAAAAGCCCGTTAATCTGGAAGAAACCAACTAACTTAGTAGAAAGATGCCAACTAACTAGAGTAGCGAGGCAAGATTAC
The DNA here is from genome assembly GCA_951848785.1 of Callosobruchus maculatus. Lineage (NCBI taxonomy): Eukaryota > Metazoa > Arthropoda > Insecta > Coleoptera > Chrysomelidae > Callosobruchus > Callosobruchus maculatus. The sequence continues at coordinate 21,996 of CATOUR010000606.1, read as the reverse complement.
GAAAATTCCTTACAACATATTAGCTACTAGTGATTGTTGCTGGCAGTAGAATATCTATGTCTTCTGAATAAATTTCCACATTTAATGCTATAAAAAAGTAGCCATTTTCGTAAGTCAAAAGTAATTATACTTCTGACTGGAACCCTTCAAATTCTTCAGTAGGTACTTCTACTTATTAGCAAAATCGCGGAAAATGAAACTTAAATTGAAGTCTGTTTGAATTGTTAAACATAGTTTGGTTTAATGAATTTGTGGTTCTTGGGTTTTTAGGCCGGCGTCGTTTAGCGTTGAAGCTTGACGTTTCGCCACCACGAGTGGATGGCATCTTCAGAAGCTATTTCACTTCGGCGACTTCCAAAATACTGCCTTACACAGTATATAGTTTAGTTTGTAGAAAACTACATGAAATAAACACAGTTACAACATAGCGTATTTAAAAAATTCTAGCAATCATTTCAATAGATGTTCAGAATGCTTCAGTTAGAGATATCTTCACTTTTGACTTAACTAAACGGAAATGACTAATTTTTTTATCCCATTAAATGTGAAATGTCATTCTAAAGACGTTAGACTGTAAGCAAAAATCCCTGGTAGTTTTCCTTTCTGTTTCAAACATCAAGTTACAGCATTCCAGATAATGTGTTAAATCGCCTATAAAATATAATAATAACAATATTAGAGGTATCAGAATCCTCTCATTTAACTTTAGTGACCATGTGGCTGCACACTACATACACCTTCGACTTGGCACTAGCAACAGATCAAGGAGGGTGCATCAGGTATAACGGTCGCGCCATAAGGTCGATGGTTTTTGGCGAATGGAGTTCAGCAGCCAGCCGGATCGTTACGAAAACCGCATGCGTATCGTATCGTGCGATGATAACATCTATTCCGCATATGTTGCGTTTTTACCTGAACGGCAAGCCAAGCCAAGCCATCGTCATCATAATACGATATGCATCGTGGCTGCGGCGGCTGATAGGGTCCTAAGAACAATGCCCTTTATATCCACGGTACGACGCGTCCGACCGTCACTAGTCACGGTCGTACTACCCGCGCGTACCACCAAATTATCATTAGTACGGTCGATATTAGAGATCAGTAAAAAATCGCACCTGTAAATTGCTATCGCGACCTACAATCTCCTGTTATAGAAAACTGCGATCAATAATCGCAAGACGCTAGAGCAGTTCAGGGTATGACTCTCCTTGCTCCCTGGAAAAAAAGAGATTTTACTGCCTTATATCCTCAGGTTCAAGAACCTGTAATATGTATATACAGGGTGAGTTTTTACTACCGGCTCGGTCGATAACTCCACTACTGTAGAAGATAGCGAAAAAAGTTGTATATAGAAGTTGTAGCCACGGATATGCTCCTTGCCCGGAAAATATTTAAATTCATACAGGGTGATCCATAACTACGTGGTGATGCAAATATAATTTTTTTTAAATGAGACACCCTATATATCATTCCATATTCAAATTCTACTAATAATTTTCGTTCTTCCAATATAGGGTATTGTTGCATTATACAGGGTATTTCAAAAGTTATGACCATTTTTATCTCCAAATCGCTGTCAAATGAACATACTGTATATCAAAAAGTGATGAATAAAAAATCATATTTTTACACGGATGGATAAATAATATCATCTACTTTTAAAATCAGCTATAGAAAAAGCCCGCGACGCATATTCGTATACAGGGTGATGTAGATGGTAAAATCCAGATTTTTCTCTTTTTTTCCAAATGTAACCCCCAATATTTTATTATACCAAAGAATTGCCTTTAATATGCTCTTTCATCTTTGTACAGCACTTGTTGTACCTATGTCCATTAATTTCCAAGATATTTCGATTTCTCGGTAAATTTAAATTACAGCTTCTATTTGTGTACTGAAATTTATTTATTTTGAGAAAGTACTATCGAATTTGTTTTTTATTTAACGAACAACAAAATTATAAGATCATGATAGTGTATTTGATGAAGTCAAAACCCTAAATCATCGAGTTAATAAAGTCAAGTATGCTGAGGAAACAATTTTGTAGGCATGATGCATAATTATCAAGCAGATTTATCAGATACGCTTTGAAAAATTGACTGTTTTCATAACCTGTTCAATAAGTCCGTACTGTGTGGAAAACAAGCTTTAAAAATTAATTTTTCCATTGAGGGTATTTAGGAGAATCTTTGAGAAATTGCCTACTTGCCTCTAGAATATATCAACTATGAACAGCAATATCCAGAACGGCGGCACTCTAAAACCAATGCGTTTGAAAGAATAAAGAAACGTTTTATTTGGACCGTGTCGTTTAATATTTCATAGCCTACCTGATAAATATGCTTGATAATTATGCATGACTTCTATAAAATTGTTTCCTCAGCACACTTGACCCATATTATCTCGTTACTCCAGTGTTTTGACTTGATCAAGTACTATTATGGCCTTATATTTTAGTTGTTTGTTAAGAAAAATAAAATTTGATAATATTTTCTCAAAGTAAATAAATTTTAGTAAACAAATAGAAGGTATATTTAAAATTTGTAGAAAAATCTAAATATATCTCAGAAACTAATGAATTCAGCCCTAACAAGTGCTATACAAAGATGAAAGAGCACATTAAAAGCAATTCTTTGGTATAATAAAATATTGGGGGTTATATTTCAAAAAAGAGAAAATCTAGATTTTGCATTCTACATCACCCTGTATACGACTATGCGTCGCTATGCGTAACATTTTATAGTAAACGGTCCTAAGGTGCCTGGGCTATGCTGGCAGTATCTTGCACGGTACGACGCGTTTTCTGGTCGGCAGCCCAGGCGAACCACCGAACAGAGCAAAGCAGCAGCAGCAGCAGCACCTGTCATTTGGGGCACGCGCGCACACCTGTCGCCATTGAACAGATGCTCCATTTCCCCCCTCCTTCCCCCTTCATTCCCTTCTCTTCGTCCGCTCCAGACGACAACACCAACATCCACATCCACTCGGTTTTTTTTGTTGTTAATCTTACGTTGCTTTTTTGTAGGTACCTCACTTTTGATAACTGTATATCGGGCAGGTAATAAAACTGTTGGGCTCGACCCAACTATTAAAAGGTTTTTTTTTAGATAATCGGTTGGTGCAAGAAAATGTCACAAAAAGTGCATGAAGCCTGGAAAAAAATTCCCCCATACTAAACGTGAAACAACGGTTGCTATGTTTTTCAATGCGGTCTGAGCTCAATACCGATTTCTTGACTTTTCTGTAATAGCAATGATATGCAAATTCATGGTATTGTGACTATCTGGGCAACTTGTGGGTAATTTCCTGAGTCGATTCAAAATTGAAGATCGGATTTGGCTAATCACTCTTCGCTCTTTAAGTTAATTTTGAAGATAGCTAGAGACTGCTGATGTTTGTAATTTGGTCTACCTATTGACCCATCTAGTGCTATACTTTCCCTTTCCTATAAGACGTCGAGTGGTGTCTCTACTTCCAAGTTATGACTATTTTGATATAACGTGACGATAATTTATGTCAATTGTACAGGGTGACCTAATAAAAATGAACGCCGGCAATATTTCGGTAACCGTTAATCATATAACTTCGAGCAAAAAATATTACTGGGTAAATCGGCTAAGAGAAATCGCTGGAAATTATTTTCAAATTCCGCAAGTGGCCGCTAGGGGGCGCAACTGTTACGATCAATCAGAAAAACGGCTTTTTCTCACAAAATATGCAAATAACGGTATATTATAAATTCTACCATCATATATAGACAGGACAATTTCTGATTTTTTTTGTTAATAGTTTTTTGCTCTGTCTTGTAAGATGTAGTGGTGGGGGAATGTCAAAAAAGTTCAAATGGACATAACTTTGGTACGAGTTAACGGAATTGAACAAGCTAGGTCTCGTTTGCAGGAACTCTTCTTACCTAATAACCTGTTATATAAAAATTTTCCAAGTTTATCTTGATTTAGTAGCTACAGGGCGGTATTTGACATCATAACAATTATTACGCATTATTACGAAAATTTTAAATGGTATGCTATATATCTTTCAGCAAAGATATATAGAGGACGAAATTCTTAAAAAGACAGTGCAAGATTTAACTTCCTAGCTATTTTCAAACCGGAGATATCAATAAAACAAGTATTATGACAAGTGTGCTGTGAAATTCAGAAACAACTGTTGCCCCATAAGAATATAGCCTCCCTCACATCGTTTTAGTAATCATTCTATAGATAATACTCAAGTAGAACCACTAGAAATATATTTTAACTTTTCGAAATAACCTACAGGTGGCGTAGTAGTCGCCAATACCTAAGTGCTATATTCAATTTTCAAAATAATGGAACCCTAAAAGAAACAAACAAAAAGAAATTACAGTATAAAATTGATTATCATATTTTTTATTATTAAACGTCAATTTGAGCTGATCACAAAGTGTTACATGAACTCCACAAGCAATGATAGTAAGAAAAAATCAATGTGAATAGTTAAATACATTATGACAGAGAAGAGCTAATTTTGAAATTTTGTAAAAAAATTATAGAGGCAACTGTCAACTTGAAATTATTCTGCCAATCTACATATAAATTGGAATTTTATTTCCAGCCTTCTTGATATCATACATGACTGCCTTATGTTAGTTTATACAAATTTTCGGTGCAACCTATGTACGTATAATATCTGCCTTGTTTGTATCCATAATAATAACTCCGTTCATCCCTCTGAAGAAGGTATTTGGCTCTCTGGCTAGTATCATACCACTACCCACCTTGATTTTATTCGTTATAATAACTCCGTTCATCCCTCTGGCTTATCTAAATATTTTTTCCTGCTCCACTTTGAAAAGCACGACCGTCTTCCGCCCTCATCCCTTAACGCGGCGAGTGTGTTTGCCTGGAAGCACCTGCCCTTCACCCTACCTCGCACGCGGTCTGTCGACAGCTTGTAAGGGCACGCGCCCTTCCTTGTTTATTCTGCGATTGCCAAATGTTTGTCTAACTATTTCCAGACCGAATGGGTCCTGCTTGCTGAGCTGCCGCGCCGTAAGGTGTCTGGATTTTGATTTTCTGCACCTTTCCACACTTCCTTGCAGGAAGTATATGTCTACGTCTAGGGTAGTGCCTCACGTGTTTCGCTTGGTTGGTTTTCACTTAGTCAAATCAAATTTATTTGCCACACCATAACAAATACAATTCGTTGGACAGCAGGAAAATGCATATATACATACAAATTGTAGGTACTACTTAAGGTAGAAAATAAATGTAAAAATGTAACGTTAATAATAGTATGTACATATTAAATTGCTCAAAAAGAGAGAATAAACAGAGAAATGTAAAAAAAAAGGAAGAACAAATATAAAAAAGCAAGGCTGGAGGTAGCAATTTAGTCGATTTTCTTAAAATTTGAATTTCTCTTGATTTTTTATTATGAAATTTTTTATTTTGTTTGTATATTCGTTAAATTTCTTTATACATTTCAAATCTGCTGGAAGTATATTGAAAATCAAAAAATGAAGTCAAGTTGATTGACTCAGTACTTCCCACACATTACGCTGATACCAGCTTATTATTTTCCCATAGCATGAAGCTTTAGTCTAAGATCCCTTGCAACCAAATAATCGCCAGACCCCCCCCCCCCCCTCTAAAATAGTCTTATGCCGCTAGGTCTTTCCTTCACAGGTCAATGGACAGCCTATTATCGATACTACAAACTTCTCAGTTTTACAACCCTCACCCCCCAACCACCTCACTTTCACCCCCACCCAAAAAACTGGTAGGAATATTAGAAACTTTTCGTTCTTTGATTATTGCTACGCTGCCACTGACACGGTTTTTGAACAAACATAAGCGTTTTCCATTCTCACCACGGTAACAATATACTGTGTCAAAATTTCATTAGAATCAATTTAATAGTGTCCACGTTACAAAATACAAAACGATTTAGACCAATAAATTCTCGTATGTATACAGAAAATCTAAGCCCCTTAGTTTCTGTAATAGGCTAGGCGATGTTCGGAATGTTCGGATGGACCTAAAAAAGTGATTTGTGTTGCTAGATCCTCCTTCACAGGTTAGTGGACAGCCTATTATGAGTACAAGAATTTTTTTAATTTTTCAACCCCCAACCCCCCAACCATCCCAATTTCACCCCCACCCAAAAAAACGCAGAAAATGATCAGGAACCTCTAAAACGCTTAAAAACGAAGTTTGAGCTGTTTTTATATTTTTAGTTTTTTTATTATTTCTGCGCCGCCACTGGCACGATTTATCAAAACCATACGCGTTTTCCATCTTCGCCATGGTAGTAATACTGTGTCAAAATTTCATTAAAATCAATTCAACAGTTTCCTCGTTACAACGATCTAAAGCAATACTCTCGTATGTTTACATCAGAAGAAATACTCTTTTGCTTTCTGTTATAGGCAAGGCAATGTTCGGATGGACCTAAAAAAGTTATTTATCTGGCCAGGTCTTCCTTCACAGGTCAGTGGACAGTCTATTGTGAAAGCAACAAATTTTTCAATTTTACAACCCCCCCCCCCCCAACCACCCCAACTTCGCCCCCACCCAAAAAAAGTAGAAAATGATCAGGGACCCCTAAAACGCCTAAAAACGAAGTTTCAGCAATATTTAATTTTTTTGTTTTTTGCTAATTACTTCGCCGCCTATGCACCGACTTTCAAAATTATAGGAACATTAACTACTACGACCCCACAGCATACCGCTGCCCAAATTTCATCACAATCCATGCAGCGGTTGCTGAGATTACGAGGCTAGAAAAAAGCAACAGACAGACCGACAGACAGACAGACCGACGGAAATGAGTGACGTGGTTTTTCGTTATTTGGACATCATATAACGCCCAAAAAGTGTATTATCTCAAAATCGAAAATTTTCGCGATCACAATACTACCCTCACCTATCGGTGTGGTATGACATTGTGACTATGATGATGGTGATAACCTAAGAGATGGCAGAGGTATGAAATTTTTTGTGCCTCCCTGGTAATAACCGAGAAGGTCGCCACAGCGCCAGCGGTGAAAAACAAATCCTATAAAGCGTCCCTTTTGTGGTGTTCAGAATCCTGACAAGGGTCTGAGGGAGCACAGGAAGCTGGTCCTCCACCTCCGCACCGCACACAGGAAGGCGGTTATTGAATTACGCGGGGGACGGCCGACACGCGTGCCGTCGCAGAGTGCTTTGGACGAAATTCCAAAGCCATTAAAAAACGGAATAACGATCGGCGTCGCACTCGCACGGCCCTCTGCGATCACGATCCGTTGTCGTTCTTTTGTCCACGGAATTTTCATTCATCGCAGGAAGCGGTGGAACGTGCCGCTGCGGCTTTTCCGCCGCGTACCAACGCGTTAAGGTACGCGCCCACTCTGCGATATCTCGAAGCGCGTTTTGTTTCCGCAGAATTCTGTGACCTGAGTCGACACGCAGTTGTGAAAATACAACCTCTTGAAGATATTTCCTCATCTAACCTCACGTTGGCAAAAATATTGCACAATAGGAGTATTTTGAGTATCTTGTCTTAATAGAAAGCAAAATAAAAATTCATCTGAGAATCATCATCTAAGAATTCGAAAAATTTTTATTTTCGTCTAACGCGCTGAAACTCTAAAACGGAGGCCGGATTTGTGATCAGTTTATCAAATTATTCAGAACACGAGAGTTCACCTTAATAGAAAGCCAAATAAAGATTTTAGATTTTTTTTGAGAAAACTGAAGATCCAAGAATGCAAAAATTGTGTGCCCTCAAATTATCCGGAACACAAGGTTTCATATAATAGAAAGTGCCCAAGCCAACACCAGGTTCTAATGAACAACCGGGCTCTGCCAAGGAGTCACGCATTCAAGCTGTTAGGAGTCAACATTACAGAAAATCTGATCTGGCACGAACACGTTGCTTCAATTGCAACAGCTGCTGGTAAAAAGCTTGGGTACCTATTTAGAGCCAGAAAGTATTTCTCACCAAGTAACCTCCTCACGCTATATAAAGCCCAGATAAGACCTGGCCTGGAGTATTGCTCTCATGTCTGCAGAGCTGCTGCCCCTACTACCCTGTCTATACTAAATGTCGTCCAGAGAAGGGCAATTTGACTAATTGACGACCCGGCCTTAACGCGCCACTTCCAGCCACTTTCTCACCGGCGTGTTGTTGGTGACCTCTCGCTCTTCTATCGATAATCCAACGGAATCTGCTCCTCTGAGCTATCCTCTATCGTTCCGCCGCTCATCGCTCCTATCAGATGCACCAGCGCGACCGCTGAATCTCATCCTAAGGCGGACATTCTTCATACACCAAGAACCGAGTGGTACAACCGCACATTTATTCCCAGGGTGTCCAAGGCTTGGAATGGACTACCAGGAACCAGGAGATGCATTTATTGGGCCTGCGGGTATTGGCCCATTCAAATCCCGCATTAACAAACTTCCCCTACCCTAACCCTTTCACAGCAGCCGCGGTACTATGGTATTTAGGCTCTGCCTGCGCGGTCTGCTCAGTTATATATAAAAAAAGATTTTCAACTTTGTTGGCGAAAACTGAACATCCAAGAATGCGAAATTTTTTCATTTTCGCCAGACGCTCCTGAAACTCTAAAACAAAGGCCGGATTTGTGATCAGTGCCCTCAAATTAACCAGAACAGATATTGTCTTCATAGAAAGCCAAATAAACTTTTTTTTTACTGTAGTCGTATACCTTTCGGTTTCAGAATATGGACTTTCAACCTTCTATTTTGCAAATAAAAGACTGCATTCTCAGTACATTTTACTCTATTTGATGTATAATTTTCGTTTCGTTCTGATAGAAAGTCAGTTAGAGATTTTAGAAAGATCCGAAAAATTGGTATCTTCCTGGAACAGATGCCAGACTCGTGATCATCAGCCTTCTCAAATTGTCCAGTGCTTAAAATTTTGATTGAAAGGAAAAAAGAACGGTTATCAATATTTTTCTATTATAGAACGTAGACCTTCTGTCCTCAATTTACGCTAAAAACGAACCATTTCCCCAATATCGTTTATACTGTTTGATTTAAAAAAAATTGTGAACCTGAAGATCGGCGAACCGTATGAGAAATAGCGTAGATCTGCAAAACGTGACCGTATGACAATAGTCTCATTCTCCTTGTGGCATTACTGTGGGTGAATTCTGTAACTCTAAGCGAAGCGATAGCGATATTCTTCCAACGCTTTCGCTCGCTTCGGTATTCCATAAATGTCTTCGTTTCGTTCCGACTCGGACATAATGAACGCAGACGAACAGTATCAGCGATAGCGAAAGATTTTGGATCTCATTTGTCAAGTTTTTACGTTATTATTGCTGTGTGTCAAAGTGACAATTTGCTTACATTTATTTGTGTACTTAATTAACAATCAATGAATCGAAGAGAAAAAACTAATCCTTCGCAATGGTCGGCATTGCTGGATTTTGCAGAGTCTCATCCAGAGATATTTAAGCCAACTCATGATTGCTCGTGAGTCACCGAGCTCCATGCCGAAAGCGTAACGAAGCGTTAAACTTTGGTTATGGAATGCCGTCAAAGTTCGTTTTCGTAAATGATTAACTTCGCTCTCGCCTGCTTTCGTTACTATAGCGAAAGTTACAGAATCGAACCACTGATGCTTTTAAACGGGTCACATAAACAGTGCTCGGTTCCTCAGATTAAACGCTCAGGTACCGGCTTTGGTAGATAGATGGCGAACCAATACTTTTTCAAAGTACTGCTTCCCAATATCTATATGTTGCTACTATAAATAATAATTAAACATACTTTATTCTTTATGTTTACTTCCGCGATGATTACTCCCTAGAGAACAGGAAAAGTTAATTAACCTCAACTTTGAAACACAAGAAAAATTTACAATCTCCACATGTCTCTAACTTCCAGTCGCACCGAAATCTTGTGTACAAACTTTTCAAAATTTCCAAAATTTTCAAAATTTTCAAAATTTTTAAGATTTTCAAAATTTTCAAAATCTTCAGTTTTCAAAATTTTCAAAACTTTAGTTTTCAAAATTTTCAGTTTTCAAAATTTTCAAAATTTTCAAAATTTTCAAAATTTTCAAAATTTTCAAAATTTTCAAAATTTTCAAAATTTTCAAAATTTTCAAAATTTTCAAAATTTTCAAAATTTTCAAAATTTTCAAAATTTTCAAAATTTTCAAAATTTTCAAAATTTTCAAAATTTTCAAAATTTTCAAAATTTTCAAAATTTTCAGATTTTCAAAATTTTCAAGATTTTCAAAATTTTCAAAATTTGTGGAAATGACCGATAATAACAAAAGTCTCATTCCCCTTGTGGCATTCCTGATTATTGATTCTAACCACGGCAAGGGCGTCGATAATTATTTTTCTTAGGAGGGAAGGAGGGGGGTAAATACCCCCTTCCCCCCTATGCCACGCCCTAGATTCTAACAAAGCATGTTTGCCGAAAATTCAACAAATGTACCCTTTCCTAAGGCCATGCATTGATACATTGCACACTGCACCCAGCCAGAGGCAGACGGTGAAGCTACAAAACGAAACAAGCAACAAACAAAAAGGGCAGACGGAGGATCAGGCGACCGGTGTGCGGTGTATGCTCTCGACACATACGGTGTTCTCTTTCTCATCATCATCATCATATACCAATATTATTATTCTATAACCATCGACACCGTGTGACGGCTGGCAGGCTGACGGCAAGGCGGTGATCCGATAGATTTCGATCTACAAAGCCTGTCAGGACGCCAGGAGGATCGAAACGCTCGCTTGCTCCAGATACCGCTGCAAATGAGATACAGTGGCGGCGTCATACAACTACTTTTTTCAATCGACGTATGTTTGCACGGAGAAAAATTAATACATGTTCATTTCATATTATGTATATGTTAGGAGCAAACACCGATTTCGGCCAATGGACGGAAAATATGGTCAAAATGCGTTTTGGATGCTACCGTTTTGCCAATGTCCGAATTATCGCTTTCCGGCTGTTCAGTGTAGCCCAGAACGCGTTTTGGGCCAACTACGATGACCAGAACACGTTCTATATTCTACTATACGAATAAATAAATCTCAATTATTTGCCGTGTTGTGTTACAATATTTCCTCTTGAGCTTAGAATCCATAAATGCAATAAATAACAGCACTTATAGATTTTAGGTCCGTGGAAAAAAAACTGAAAGAAACATACCTCACAATCTCTTATGTCCAGCTCCCGCATGAGCGGAATGAATAATGTCAAATAACTCGTGGGTCATGCAAAAATTACGCAGTTCGGCTGTTTCGTCTGTCCTTCTTTCAATTAGCTTTTCGATATCGCCAATCTTTAAAATATCATACTTTTTCAATCGTCGTCTTTGTTTCGAAGATATTGTGTCACCGTTACTTTTATACAAGCTTTTGCCGCCTTTACCTTGTGAGTGTTTGGTCGTATCTTTCTCTTGTATAAATATTACTACGATCATTGCTACCACTTATAACTTTTTGCAGTTCGTCTTAAAACATAACCTTAGGTCTTCTATGGCACTCTCTAGCTACTGTCTAAAGCCTAATTCAGATGCACACGACATCCGACCATGCGACGGTACGAAACTTTTCCTATTGGTTGAAATACTCAAAATGATGTCAAATCAAAATATTGCAACCAATAGGAACAGTATCGTACCGTAGTATCGTCGGATGTCGTATGCATCTGAATTAAGCTTAACCCGCACAAAGATCAAATACTTAAACACTAGCTCCAAAAGCCCAGAGGCATCGTTTACAAGCTGAGACACGCACAAAATCCACGACGCGTTATGGCAATCGCAGTAGAACAGGACGCGTTTTGGCAATCGTAGTGGACCCAAAACACGTTCCGGGCTACATTAAACAGTCGGAAAGCGATAATTTGGACATTGGCAAAATGGTAGCAGCCAAAACGCGTTTTGACCATATTTTCCGTCCATTGGCCGAAATCGGTGTTTGCTCCTAACATATACACCATTGTCACGCCAGGACCTAGAATGCCGATATAAACACAATATCCCTACCTCTCACTTCCATTCTTTAGAACACGCGTGGGTCAGAGGTCAGCCTCACCTGAATTTGAGCACAGTTTTGATGAAACTAGAAGGATGCAGTCCATAGTCATTTATGACACAAATTTCCATATTTTTTACTTCCCATACCGATAGGTAAGGGGATTATTGTGATCGTGAAAATTTTCGATTTTCAGATAATACGCTTTTTGGGCGTTTTATGATGTCTACATAACGAAGATCCACGTCACTCATTTCCGTCGGTCTGTCTGTCTGTCTGCCTGTCTGTCTGTCGGTCTATCTGTCACTTTTTTCTACCTCGTAATCTCAGCAACCGCTGCATGGATTGTGATGAAATTTGGGCAGCGATATGCTGTGGTGTCGCAGTAGGTAATGTTCCTATAATTTTGAAAATCGGTGCATGGGCGGCGGAGTAATTAGCAAAAAAAGAAAAGTTTTAAGTATGCATCAAACTTCGTTTTTTAGGCGTTTTAGGGGTTCCTGATCATTTTCTACTTTTCTTTGGTAGGAGTGAAATTATGGCGGTTGGGGGGTGAGGGGTTGTAAATTGAAAAATTTGTTGCTTTCATAATAGACTGACCTGTGAAGGAAGACCTAGCAACATAAATAACTTTTTTAGGTCCATCCGAACATTGCAGAAATCAAAGGACTTTTTCTTCTGGTGTAAACATTGCTTTAGATCGTTCTATATTATGTAACGAAGAAATTGTTGAATTGATTTTAATGAAATTGTGACACAGTATTACTACCATGGCGAGAATGGAAAATGCGTATGGTTTTTATAAATCGTGCCAGTGGCGGTGCAGAAATAATAAAAAAACTGAAAATGTAAAAACAGCTCAAACTTCGTTTTTAAGTGTTTTAGAGGTTCCTGATCATTTTCTGAGTTTTTTTTTTGGGAGGGGGGTGACATTGGGGTGGTTGGAGGGTGGCGGGTTGAAAACTGAAAATTTGCTGTATTAGTAGTAGGCTGTCCACTGACCTGTGAAGGAAACCTAGCAACATAAATCACCTTTTTAGGTCCATCTGAACATTGCCTTGCCTATTATAGAAACTAAGGGACTTATATACTGTATACATACGAGTATTTATTGCTTTAGATCGTTTTGTATTTCGTAACGTGGAAACTATTGAATTGATTCTAATGAAATTTTAACACATTATTATTACTGTGTTGAGGATTTAAAACGCGTATGCTTGTTAAAAATAGTGTCAGTGACAGCGTAGCAATAATCAAAAAACTGAAAATATGAAAACAGCTCAAACTTCGTTTTTAGATGTTTTAGGGGTACCTGACCGTTTTCTACGTTTTTATAAAACTGAAAAGTTTGTATTATTGATAACAGGCTGTTCATTGACCTGTGAAGGAAAGACCTAACGGCATAAGACAATTTGGGGGGGGGGGGGTACTAGCGATGATCAGACTAAAGCTTCATGCTATGGGAAAATAATAAACTGGTATCACCGTAATGTGTGACAAATAAAAAAGGTATAAGAGTGGACCACCTTGTTCTTTCACCTAAGATGAATTTTGTTTGCATGGAGATGGATTCACTCAAATTAAGAATTGCTTAATAAGACCATTTGTTATTTCAATCTTTTTTGATACCTAATATTTTCCTTTTTTCTTAAACTTGTCAATTCATATGTTATTTATTTTCAGGTAAGTCCATCTTAGCATGTTATGGGGTAAGTTTTTTGGAATATATGCCTTTCCTTATTAGAGGCACAGCATAATAAACAACCAGCACAATAACTCAAGTTGACGGAAATTATACGCGCATCCTCACTTTTGAATGATTTTTTGTAGGGATGCTAACGATACTTGAAATGTATCAATACTTCTGCACTAATATCGAGTAATTTTATCTTAGATACGTTTTGTGCAATTCCAAGCTGGAATCGATACTTATGTAGGGTATCGGTATCGAAAATAATTATATAATTATTGAGAGGTGGAATCAGTTGCATAAAATGCTCTGTACGAATTACATGCGCCTATGAGTTGGTACCGGTATCGATATTTTCATTTCCGCATCTCTACCCCAAACTTCACAGCCGTAAAATTATCCATAAACCCTCCCAAGGTCAAATTTTGTGGAAACCATTTTTTATATAGGAAATCCTCAGAGATATTATGCTGGTTGTTAATTATGCTGTGTTAGAGGTACAGATGAAAACAGTTTCAACTATATTTTTAATGTCTGAACTGATCATACAATTCATTTTATTGATTTCAATAGCAGTTAGCGTCTTTCGCTTGAATTACGCGATTTCAAAATATGTGGCTGCTACCATATTACTAACGTAGCAGTACCGTAGTCTCAGTTGTCGTAGTGCCCTGCAGATGCCGTGCAATCGTGGGCAGAAACAACCGCATTTTAACACAAATGACACGCAGGTTCATCCCGAAGTGAAGAATTTTGAAGTTTATTTATTCGTCAATGGGCCTTTGCCCAATAAAAAGACAGTTTCCCCACATAGCACTGGATGATATGAGAATAATCTGTTCACAATCACTACGGACATTATGAATATTTTGAGAAAATTCTATGGATAATTAGGATATTTACAGGAATATTCTTTAAAACGTCCGAAATAGGAAAAACACGCTATATTCCTAGAATATTCCTGCGAATATTCCGCAAGGATATTACATGAACAATCGTAGTAGAATGTTTTTGAATATTCTAGGAACAGTTTGTCTAAATTATCTCATAAAGGAAACATTTTCATGTTATTATGGATACTGTTCCAAAAATAATAGCACCTACTAGTGGCAGATGGTCACGAAAGTTAAGTGGTTAGACATCTCTTAGTCTAAAGATGTTTAAAATATAGTGTAAACACAGTGTAAACCATGTAACCATGCATTTAACCTCAAAATTCTACTCACATTTTCATAATCATATAATGAACCATACACCATAGTAGGTGACCATAATTTGGAACACTGTCGCACACTTCATAACAACTAGCAACTTTATTGTACAAAATGGGCGTATAAATGCACGCCTTTCAGGAATCAAACCCGTGAATCGCTAAAATGCCCGCATCACATGTTTATTACAAATCCAAATGATTGAAATGATCCAAATCGAAGGTGAAGCACAGACCACTTGAAGCGAAGAATAGAGTGACAACCTGACAAGATTGACAACTGACGAATGAACGACACCATAGTCACCATAAGATGCTCTCACTTTACCGTATTGCTGCCAATGGCTAAAATCACTAATAAACTTTGAAAATTGGACATAATACTTATTAGGTATATTTAGGAGGATGAACGCAAAACGAATAGAACTAAATGAAAGTTTTTTTTAAATCACTGAGAAAAGGTGCAAATATAAATTAATAATACCTCATATTGAATATTATTTGCCTACATACAGAAAATAGTTATGTTACGAATATTACGCTCTTCAGAAAATGCTACATATCTTGTTCTTAGTAGATGATTAAAATAATATTCTATGAAGAATATTACTGGTATATTCTGGAATAATTCAGACATTAAACGAATAATCACTGATTATCCTAAGTGGATAAAATAATATAATTCTATAAAGAATATTACTTTAATAATCCAGAATAATCAAGAGAAATAACGAAAATTCTATGATTCTACTGAATATTCATGGAACATGAGGAGATTTAAAGAATATTCATAGAATATCCAGTGCTATGTGGGTTACGGTAGATTAAAAAAATTAAATCTTAACCTATCTATACTGTATTCACAGCCAAGCCAGACCAAATGAAAACAAGCCCGCGTGCGTGATCGGCTCATGTCGGTAGGGTCCCTAATAGTCCAGTATACTATGTGTGAATTGTATGTTATAATCCGGCAAGTAAAAACCCCCAAGACTGACTGGAAATCAGATCCAAATATGCGATGTCAAGTGTTCATTGCCTAAATGATCATTTCAAACTGGCAACTGGCTACTTTTAAGTTGCAATGGGTTGATAGGGCAACTCTTTTAAATAGTAATATAAAATTCCATAATTGCACTGGACTATAGCTGGCGCGTTCGCAGATGGCAGCGGACAGTAACCACGCTAATGCTGCATGCGACTGTTTATGTGAAATCTGTCTTGGGATTGAATATACTGTAGTTAGAATTTAGATTAAAGTTTATTCCCATTATGTGCGCCTCTGACTGTTTCAAAAGCAGATCGGTGAGCCAGCCAGCCACCCCCGTTGTGCGCGACCTTTGGGGGCGTGCGGATAAGACAAAAGAAAGTGGCTCGGGCCCCAACAAGAAGAGAAGGTGCAACCTACGGCGACGGTCAGGGCTCCAGGTGTGCGTCCGTGTCTGCGTCTGCAGCGTAGTACGTGCGGATACCCGATACGCTCTGCCACCGGTGCGGTGGTACTACCAGTACTACCACTCACTAATACGTAACAGTTAGTAAGTGGCCCCAGGACGACCCGAGCAGCCCGAAAGCCATCTGCTGCCGACGCCACGGGCAGACACGTGCTCCTGCTCTACTTCCATCAATTCGTTTATCAAAAGAGATGCAGTTTTCATTATACAGGGTGGCCAATCCGGTGACGATAATAATTTTTTTTTTTAGATAGCCCGTATCGAGATCTATCCAAAACACCCCCATGTATATGTACCGATTATTGATAGTTTTCGAGTTATGATTTTTTTTTTGAAAACTTGGAGATTTTCCAGTTTTTCCAAGAAATCGTCAGAAAACAAAAACAAGAATGCTTTTTGGCTTATATTTTTTTCTGCGATTATACTCAATATTAAGCCTATTTTAATATCCAATAAGGAGAACCTGTACATCCGAACAACAATTAAGTACATTTTGGGCCCAAAGTTTGAAATCTCTGTTTTTCGTCAGGAGACCAAAGACTTCAAAATAAAATTAAAAATACTTATGCCTGATTCTGGAGCTCCAATCTAATCCTAAAAACTGTGCAAGACATTGCACTTTCGAAATAATAATAAAGAAATAGCACTTATGGGGGCATTTTACGCCGTACGTGACTGTTAAAGGTAAAAAGGTGATAATTCACGAATTTCCAAAATGATTTAAAAAACTATTATTTTGCTTTATTATGATAAATTAAAGAAAAAAAACCCGTAACAACTAATAAACACGATAATCATTGATGTTTTAATCACTTTTAATAAAAAAATTAATACATGTGCTTTTTGCTGTGTGTACTATTGAACTTCTGCTAAATTAAGTTGTATGGAAAGTTAGCAAAGGAAAGGAATAATAAAACAACAATCTGACTTATAATCCATGGCGGAATTACCTGGGAAGCGTTATCGTAGCGTACGCCATCCTTTTACTTCCCACACCGATAGGTGCGGGGAGGATTGTGATCGTGAAAATTTTCGATTTTGAGATAATAGGTTTTTTGGGCGTTTTATAATGTCTACATAACGAAAATCCGCGGCATTCATTTCCGTCGTTCTGTCTGTCGGTCTGCCTGTCGGTCTGTCTGTCTGTACGCGTTTTTCTAGCCTCGTAATCTCAGTAACCGCTGCATGGACTGTGATGAAATTTGGGCAGCAATATGCTGTGGTGTCTTAGTAGGTAATGTTGCTATAATTTTGGAAATCGGTACATGGGCGGCGGAGTAATTAAAACAAAAATTTCAAATATTCCTCAAACTTCGTTTTTAGGCGTTTTAGGGGTTTTCGATCATTTTCTGCGTCTTTTTTTTGGGTGAGGGTGGAATTTGGGTGTTTGGGGGGTGGGGGGGTTGAAAAACTGAAAAAGTTGTTTTATGCATGATAGGCTGTCTACTGACCTGTCAAGGAAGACCTAGCGATATAAATCGCCTTTTTAGGTCCATCCGAACATTGCCTTGCCTATTACCGAAAATTAATTAACACAACTGCGCTTCGCCGACATGAGCTCGCAAAAAGCTACTCTGTAAGAAAGGGATGGTGTATGCTACGACATCGCTTCCCAGGTAAGTCTGACATGAAATTGGAAGTCAGATTATTGTTTTATCATTCCTTTCCTTTGTTAACTTTTCATACACTTAATTTAGCAGAAGTTCAATAGTACATAGCAAAAATACTTCAAAAATCACAATTTGGGTATTAGTTTTTTTATCAAAAGTCATCAAAACATCAATGATTATCGGGTTTATTAGTTGTTACGAGTTTTTTTTTCTTCAATTTGTCATAATAAAGCAAAATAATAGTTTTTTAAATCATTTTGGAAATTCGTAAATTATCACCTTTTTACGTTTAACACGTTTAACGTACGGCGCAAAATGTCCACATAAGTGCTACTTTTTCATTATTATTTCGAAAGTGCAATGTCATGCAAAGTTTTTTAAAATTAGTTTGAAGCTCCAGAACCAGGCATAAGTATTTTTAATTTTATTTTTAAGGTTTTAGTCTCCTGACTAAAAACAGATTTCAAACTGTGGGCCCAAAATGTACCTAATTATTGTTCGGATGTACAGGTTCTCTTTATTGGATATTAAAATAGGCTTAATACTGAGTATAATTACAGAAAAAAATAAAAGCCAAAAAGCATTCTTGTTTTTGTTTTTGACGATTTCTTGGAAAAACTGGAAAATCTCTAAGTTTAAAAAAAAATCATATCTCGAAAACTATCAATAATCGGTACACATACATGGGGGTGTTTTGGATAGGTCTCGGTACGGGCTATCTAAAAAAAAATTATTATCGTCACCCGATTGGCCACCCTGTACAACGTCAATCATTTGAACATATCATGTCCTTAGAGCAGAAGTATACCAAGCCACAAAATGTAAATTTTACACGAGAAGCTTTTGCCACTTGTGGTACGTTTCAAACAATAAAAGTACAGTGGTACTACATTTTTAAAATTACTATAATGTGGTACAAAACTAAGAAACGATTTCTGTAGATTTTTGGGTAATTATCTTACTAACTCGTTGGTATAGAGAACATGTAATCACTAGAATCGCACATTACATGACGAATTTATGCAACACCGTCTCAAATGTGCTTGGTCATGACCGACTTTACTCACTAGGCCGGAGCATTGAAATATGGCAACACTGAATCAGGGGCCGAGCTTTTATTTGTTGTTAAGTCATTAGTGTAATCTTCCAGAGCAGAAAATAAGATTGGAAGGTGATTTTTAATGTGTTTCTAATTACTTACCTGCACAAACGAAACTATAAAGATAACAAGATGCCTGTAAAGTGTGTAGTACCAGGTTGCACTAGCAATTGTGCTTCCAATAACGAACATACCAAACATAACCTTCCAGAATAAAAATGAAGAGTGGAAGGTGATTTTTAATGTGTTTCTAATTATTTACCTGCACAAACGAAACTATAAAGATAAAAAGATGCCTGCAAAGTGTGTAGTACCAGGTTGCACTAGCAATTAGTGCTTCCATGAAGGACATAAACAGAAGTGGGTGAAAGGTATTCCTCATAAGGGCTGGTTATATTTATAAGAATAAAGACAATAATTTACAAACATTTCAAAGGATAAGACCTATTTTAAACCACAATGTGGTACCTACAATGTTTTCTGGACCTCCCAAATATCACAGAAAAAGACAGTTAATAGAACTCATCTGGGCATGCCAACGAGGGCATGCATCTGGGCATACCTACGAAAAGATTTGATAGTGAAAGGGAATCAAGACCAGCAAGAATGGCTTCACAGTGACCTAATTCTAGCTCAAGTGACAATTTACAAAGTAAATTGAGTGTTCATTTAAGTGGAAGTGGAAGTGGCAGCAGGAAACAGGTTGCGTTTATTTTTATTTTGTAGCGTCTGACTATGATGAACCAGACAACAGATGTAAGTGGTATTAGTATTAGTAGTTCTAAAAAGTATTTTTCTTAATTTATTAACCGAGATGAACTCTAATACATATATAAAATGTAATAATTATTCTGAAACTGTAGGCCCCCTATTTGACAGCTAAGCCACGTTGCCACATCTAAGGCTCCGGCCTAGTCTAGAGTAGGCCATGGCTTGGTTGAAGAACAGCTACAAAGTTACGTCAACTGTCACTGCTACTTGTCCTGTGAGTACCATTATGGCGTCAGGTCAACATCGACTATATTATGTTGTTACAATGTTGTTATGCTTTTTTTGACGTGGTATTGTGGTCTTGATACGGAACTTCTCACTTAGTAAATAAATGTTTCATCGATAATTCGAAATTTTTTGTTGTCATTAAAAATTTATTGAAAATATCAAGTCAAGCCACTTGCGGACATTTTTGACTCCATTGTAATTATTGCATTCTAAAAAATAAATATTATTTCTCCTAATTGAAGAAGACTGTGCATAATGCCAAAACCATCGCATCGCGTTTCTGGGAACCGCCTCTGTGGCGGTGACCGCTGACTGCGCGCAGGCCGGCATTGAAACGGAATTTTCCCATGACGATCGAGTTGGCCATGGTCTCTCTGCGATTCAACTCCATCGGTCGTTTTATCAATCCTCCCGGTGCGCCTGCCTCCAATGGATCAGACTTGTAGCTACCTCCAACGCTCCAACAGTGATGTGGTGACTGCGGCGCGGTGGCCCAAAGAGGGCCCCATGCCGAGACGCCTAATTATAGGCAAAAGTTACGCGACAACAACACACCACAGACGATCTGACTTCCAACTAGACCAGCACGTAGTCCTGGGTAAGGCCAAAGTTTACGGAATACATATAAGTTGGATCACTCTCCGTCGGCACCTTGAAGATCTCACATCAAAGCGATGCCGCGGCCGCACGCGCCAGTTAGTTTTTGCGTTGGTTTTTGCCCAAGTACGAGGGTCTTTTAGCGGGGACTTGCTAACGACTGGGTTGTACGTACATACGAGGGTCATTGAAAAACTATGTATTGACGGCCGATTTAGACATACAAATACAAATATAACGTTTATTTTGCTAATGCACTACGTTACATAAATGGATATCAAAAATAAAACCTAGTAAAACTATTACCAATGAATCTCAAATGACTTAACATATTGTAGCTATTTCTTAGATAAGTAAAAATTGGTTCAAAAGTGCTGTATAGTATTTTTACCTTAATGTCTTGTTTATTTGGCTTATTTTTGAGACCACAGCTTATAAAATTTATGGTATAGTATATACGAATTCGTATGTACAATTTTAAAAGATAATCATGTGGAAATGCTTTACTTTGATGTGAATAAATTATTTTTGACATTTTGCTTTTCAGTGTCGTTCTAAATGCTACTGTATAAACTAATTCGTGAAAGTTATCAATAAAAATATTTCCGAGCTCTAAAACATAATTTAGAATGTCCCTGGGTGGTATGGTAAGACCACCCAATGAATATTTTGTCTCACTATACGCTTTTAGCGTGACACAATCCTTTAAGTACCTGTAGGTTTTGAATTAATCACTTTAGACCCCAAGTGTGCTAGTTTGTTGGAATTGTTTTATCGGGAGGAACACAGAAAAGCACAAATGTATAGGGTGCCCCATTAATAATTTTGAATCGAATGTTACGTGACCAAAAACAAATACCTCATTGGGAAGTACAATGACACAAAAAGAAACACATCTGCTCTAATTTACATCCCCAAAATTATAATTCTCTACTACTGCCCGGTTCCAACATATTGCTTGTCTTAATCGTCGTGAAACATCCTGTATTTATATCCTTTACATTTCAAGGTTTACCACAAAATAAGGATGGATCTGATTGTCATTTTCCATCCGTTAATAGATTTAATTGATAAAATCAAACTTCTGAAAATATTATCCATTTCCTGCAAACAAATCCGAGATAACAAAATCGGATATTTTTGAGACACTGTATACATTTCGCGTTAAACACGTTCAACCTCTACTTTGCGCCGCCCCGTATCTCCCGGCTGACGTCGGTACACTGCTACCGGTGTACCGGGGTGACGGGGCAAGGGGCAGGCCGTTTTGATACTTTGGCGGAGTGATCAAACTTAAATGTATTCCGTAAACTTGTTCAGATGACGCGCGTACGACGCG
>CATOUR010000605.1:35000-43405 GCA_951848785.1 Callosobruchus maculatus | reverse complement strand
GTACAGACGTACAGACGTACAGACGTACAGACGTACAGACGTACAGACGTACAGACGTACAGACGTACAGACGTACAGACGTACAGACGTACAGACGTACAGACGTACAGACGTACAGACGTACAGACGTACAGACGTACAGACGTACAGACGTACAGACGTACAGACGTACAGACGTACAGACGTACAGACGTACAGACGTACAGACGTACAGACGTACAGACGTACAGACGTACAGACGTACAGACGTACAGACGTACAGACGTACAGACGTACAGACGTACAGACGTACAGACGTACAGACGTACAGACGTACAGACGTACAGACGTACAGACGTACAGACGTACAGACGTACAGACGTACAGACGTACAGACGTACAGACGTACAGACGTACAGACGTACAGACGTACAGACGTACAGACGTACAGACGTACAGACGTACAGACGTACAGACGTACAGACGTACAGACGTACAGACGTACAGACGTACAGACGTACAGACGTACAGACGTACAGACGTACAGACGTACAGACGTACAGACGTACAGACGTACAGACGTACAGACGTACAGACGTACAGACGTACAGACGTACAGACGTACAGACGTACAGACGTACAGACGTACAGACGTACAGACGTACAGACGTACAGACGTACAGACGTACAGACGTACAGACGTACAGACGTACAGACGTACAGACGTACAGACGTACAGACGTACAGACGTACAGACGTACAGACGTACAGACGTACAGACGTACAGACGTACAGACGTACAGACGTACAGACGTACAGACGTACAGACGTACAGACGTACAGACGTACAGACGTACAGACGTACAGACGTACAGACGTACAGACGTACAGACGTACAGACGTACAGACGTACAGACGTACAGACGTACAGACGTACAGACGTACAGACGTACAGACGTACAGACGTACAGACGTACAGACGTACAGACGTACAGACGTACAGACGTACAGACGTACAGACGTACAGACGTACAGACGTACAGACGTACAGACGTACAGACGTACAGACGTACAGACGTACAGACGTACAGACGTACAGACGTACAGACGTACAGACGTACAGACGTACAGACGTACAGACGTACAGACGTACAGACGTACAGACGTACAGACGTACAGACGTACAGACGTACAGACGTACAGACGTACAGACGTACAGACGTACAGACGTACAGACGTACAGACGTACAGACGTACAGACGTACAGACGTACAGACGTACAGACGTACAGACGTACAGACGTACAGACGTACAGACGTACAGACGTACAGACGTACAGACGTACAGACGTACAGACGTACAGACGTACAGACGTACAGACGTACAGACGTACAGACGTACAGACGTACAGACGTACAGACGTACAGACGTACAGACGTACAGACGTACAGACGTACAGACGTACAGACGTACAGACGTACAGACGTACA
The DNA here is from genome assembly GCA_951848785.1 of Callosobruchus maculatus. Taxonomy (NCBI): domain Eukaryota; kingdom Metazoa; phylum Arthropoda; class Insecta; order Coleoptera; family Chrysomelidae; genus Callosobruchus; species Callosobruchus maculatus. Next base: position 41,936 of record CATOUR010000605.1, on the reverse strand, counting down.
GACGTACAGACGTACAGACGTACAGACGTACAGACGTACAGACGTACAGACGTACAGACGTACAGACGTACAGACGTACAGACGTACAGACGTACAGACGTACAGACGTACAGACGTACAGACGTACAGACGTACAGACGTACAGACGTACAGACGTACAGACGTACAGACGTACAGACGTACAGACGTACAGACGTACAGACGTACAGACGTACAGACGTACAGACGTACAGACGTACAGACGTACAGACGTACAGACGTACAGACGTACAGACGTACAGACGTACAGACGTACAGACGTACAGACGTACAGACGTACAGACGTACAGACGTACAGACGTACAGACGTACAGACGTACAGACGTACAGACGTACAGACGTACAGACGTACAGACGTACAGACGTACAGACGTACAGACGTACAGACGTACAGACGTACAGACGTACAGACGTACAGACGTACAGACGTACAGACGTACAGACGTACAGACGTACAGACGTACAGACGTACAGACGTACAGACGTACAGACGTACAGACGTACAGACGTACAGACGTACAGACGTACAGACGTACAGACGTACAGACGTACAGACGTACAGACGTACAGACGTACAGACGTACAGACGTACAGACGTACAGACGTACAGACGTACAGACGTACAGACGTACAGACGTACAGACGTACAGACGTACAGACGTACAGACGTACAGACGTACAGACGTACAGACGTACAGACGTACAGACGTACAGACGTACAGACGTACAGACGTACAGACGTACAGACGTACAGACGTACAGACGTACAGACGTACAGACGTACAGACGTACAGACGTACAGACGTACAGACGTACAGACGTACAGACGTACAGACGTACAGACGTACAGACGTACAGACGTACAGACGTACAGACGTACAGACGTACAGACGTACAGACGTACAGACGTACAGACGTACAGACGTACAGACGTACAGACGTACAGACGTACAGACGTACAGACGTACAGACGTACAGACGTACAGACGTACAGACGTACAGACGTACAGACGTACAGACGTACAGACGTACAGACGTACAGACGTACAGACGTACAGACGTACAGACGTACAGACGTACAGACGTACAGACGTACAGACGTACAGACGTACAGACGTACAGACGTACAGACGTACAGACGTACAGACGTACAGACGTACAGACGTACAGACGTACAGACGTACAGACGTACAGACGTACAGACGTACAGACGTACAGACGTACAGACGTACAGACGTACAGACGTACAGACGTACAGACGTACAGACGTACAGACGTACAGACGTACAGACGTACAGACGTACAGACGTACAGACGTACAGACGTACAGACGTACAGACGTACAGACGTACAGACGTACAGACGTACAGACGTACAGACGTACAGACGTACAGACGTACAGACGTACAGACGTACAGACGTACAGACGTACAGACGTACAGACGTACAGACGTACAGACGTACAGACGTACAGACGTACAGACGTACAGACGTACAGACGTACAGACGTACAGACGTACAGACGTACAGACGTACAGACGTACAGACGTACAGACGTACAGACGTACAGACGTACAGACGTACAGACGTACAGACGTACAGACGTACAGACGTACAGACGTACAGACGTACAGACGTACAGACGTACAGACGTACAGACGTACAGACGTACAGACGTACAGACGTACAGACGTACAGACGTACAGACGTACAGACGTACAGACGTACAGACGTACAGACGTACAGACGTACAGACGTACAGACGTACAGACGTACAGACGTACAGACGTACAGACGTACAGACGTACAGACGTACAGACGTACAGACGTACAGACGTACAGACGTACAGACGTACAGACGTACAGACGTACAGACGTACAGACGTACAGACGTACAGACGTACAGACGTACAGACGTACAGACGTACAGACGTACAGACGTACAGACGTACAGACGTACAGACGTACAGACGTACAGACGTACAGACGTACAGACGTACAGACGTACAGACGTACAGACGTACAGACGTACAGACGTACAGACGTACAGACGTACAGACGTACAGACGTACAGACGTACAGACGTACAGACGTACAGACGTACAGACGTACAGACGTACAGACGTACAGACGTACAGACGTACAGACGTACAGACGTACAGACGTACAGACGTACAGACGTACAGACGTACAGACGTACAGACGTACAGACGTACAGACGTACAGACGTACAGACGTACAGACGTACAGACGTACAGACGTACAGACGTACAGACGTACAGACGTACAGACGTACAGACGTACAGACGTACAGACGTACAGACGTACAGACGTACAGACGTACAGACGTACAGACGTACAGACGTACAGACGTACAGACGTACAGACGTACAGACGTACAGACGTACAGACGTACAGACGTACAGACGTACAGACGTACAGACGTACAGACGTACAGACGTACAGACGTACAGACGTACAGACGTACAGACGTACAGACGTACAGACGTACAGACGTACAGACGTACAGACGTACAGACGTACAGACGTACAGACGTACAGACGTACAGACGTACAGACGTACAGACGTACAGACGTACAGACGTACAGACGTACAGACGTACAGACGTACAGACGTACAGACGTACAGACGTACAGACGTACAGACGTACAGACGTACAGACGTACAGACGTACAGACGTACAGACGTACAGACGTACAGACGTACAGACGTACAGACGTACAGACGTACAGACGTACAGACGTACAGACGTACAGACGTACAGACGTACAGACGTACAGACGTACAGACGTACAGACGTACAGACGTACAGACGTACAGACGTACAGACGTACAGACGTACAGACGTACAGACGTACAGACGTACAGACGTACAGACGTACAGACGTACAGACGTACAGACGTACAGACGTACAGACGTACAGACGTACAGACGTACAGACGTACAGACGTACAGACGTACAGACGTACAGACGTACAGACGTACAGACGTACAGACGTACAGACGTACAGACGTACAGACGTACAGACGTACAGACGTACAGACGTACAGACGTACAGACGTACAGACGTACAGACGTAGACGAGACGTACAGACGTACAGACGTACAGACGTACAGACGTACAGACGTACAGACGTACAGACGTACAGACGTACAGACGTACAGACGTACAGACGTACAGACGTACAGACGTACAGACGTACAGACGTACAGACGTACAGACGTACAGACGTACAGACGTACAGACGTACAGACGTACAGACGTACAGACGTACAGACGTACAGACGTACAGACGTACAGACGTACAGACGTACAGACGTACAGACGTACAGACGTACAGACGTACAGACGTACAGACGTACAGACGTACAGACGTACAGACGTACAGACGTACAGACGTACAGACGTACAGACGTACAGACGTACAGACGTACAGACGTACAGACGTACAGACGTACAGACGTACAGACGTACAGACGTACAGACGTACAGACGTACAGACGTACAGACGTACAGACGTACAGACGTACAGACGTACAGACGTACAGACGTACAGACGTACAGACGTACAGACGTACAGACGTACAGACGTACAGACGTACAGACGTACAGACGTACAGACGTACAGACGTACAGACGTACAGACGTACAGACGTACAGACGTACAGACGTACAGACGTACAGACGTACAGACGTACAGACGTACAGACGTACAGACGTACAGACGTACAGACGTACAGACGTACAGACGTACAGACGTACAGACGTACAGACGTACAGACGTACAGACGTACAGACGTACAGACGTACAGACGTACAGACGTACAGACGTACAGACGTACAGACGTACAGACGTACAGACGTACAGACGTACAGACGTACAGACGTACAGACGTACAGACGTACAGACGTACAGACGTACAGACGTACAGACGTACAGACGTACAGACGTACAGACGTACAGACGTACAGACGTACAGACGTACAGACGTACAGACGTACAGACGTACAGACGTACAGACGTACAGACGTACAGACGTACAGACGTACAGACGTACAGACGTACAGACGTACAGACGTACAGACGTACAGACGTACAGACGTACAGACGTACAGACGTACAGACGTACAGACGTACAGACGTACAGACGTACAGACGTACAGACGTACAGACGTACAGACGTACAGACGTACAGACGTACAGACGTACAGACGTACAGACGTACAGACGTACAGACGTACAGACGTACAGACGTACAGACGTACAGACGTACAGACGTACAGACGTACAGACGTACAGACGTACAGACGTACAGACGTACAGACGTACAGACGTACAGACGTACAGACGTACAGACGTACAGACGTACAGACGTACAGACGTACAGACGTACAGACGTACAGACGTACAGACGTACAGACGTACAGACGTACAGACGTACAGACGTACAGACGTACAGACGTACAGACGTACAGACGTACAGACGTACAGACGTACAGACGTACAGACGTACAGACGTACAGACGTACAGACGTACAGACGTACAGACGTACAGACGTACAGACGTACAGACGTACAGACGTACAGACGTACAGACGTACAGACGTACAGACGTACAGACGTACAGACGTACAGACGTACAGACGTACAGACGTACAGACGTACAGACGTACAGACGTACAGACGTACAGACGTACAGACGTACAGACGTACAGACGTACAGACGTACAGACGTACAGACGTACAGACGTACAGACGTACAGACGTACAGACGTACAGACGTACAGACGTACAGACGTACAGACGTACAGACGTACAGACGTACAGACGTACAGACGTACAGACGTACAGACGTACAGACGTACAGACGTACAGACGTACAGACGTACAGACGTACAGACGTACAGACGTACAGACGTACAGACGTACAGACGTACAGACGTACAGACGTACAGACGTACAGACGTACAGACGTACAGACGTACAGACGTACAGACGTACAGACGTACAGACGTACAGACGTACAGACGTACAGACGTACAGACGTACAGACGTACAGACGTACAGACGTACAGACGTACAGACGTACAGACGTACAGACGTACAGACGTACAGACGTACAGACGTACAGACGTACAGACGTACAGACGTACAGACGTACAGACGTACAGACGTACAGACGTACAGACGTACAGACGTACAGACGTACAGACGTACAGACGTACAGACGTACAGACGTACAGACGTACAGACGTACAGACGTACAGACGTACAGACGTACAGACGTACAGACGTACAGACGTACAGACGTACAGACGTACAGACGTACAGACGTACAGACGTACAGACGTACAGACGTACAGACGTACAGACGTACAGACGTACAGACGTACAGACGTACAGACGTACAGACGTACAGACGTACAGACGTACAGACGTACAGACGTACAGACGTACAGACGTACAGACGTACAGACGTACAGACGTACAGACGTACAGACGTACAGACGTACAGACGTACAGACGTACAGACGTACAGACGTACAGACGTACAGACGTACAGACGTACAGACGTACAGACGTACAGACGTACAGACGTACAGACGTACAGACGTACAGACGTACAGACGTACAGACGTACAGACGTACAGACGTACAGACGTACAGACGTACAGACGTACAGACGTACAGACGTACAGACGTACAGACGTACAGACGTACAGACGTACAGACGTACAGACGTACAGACGTACAGACGTACAGACGTACAGACGTACAGACGTACAGACGTACAGACGTACAGACGTACAGACGTACAGACGTACAGACGTACAGACGTACAGACGTACAGACGTACAGACGTACAGACGTACAGACGTACAGACGTACAGACGTACAGACGTACAGACGTACAGACGTACAGACGTACAGACGTACAGACGTACAGACGTACAGACGTACAGACGTACAGACGTACAGACGTACAGACGTACAGACGTACAGACGTACAGACGTACAGACGTACAGACGTACAGACGTACAGACGTACAGACGTACAGACGTACAGACGTACAGACGTACAGACGTACAGACGTACAGACGTACAGACGTACAGACGTACAGACGTACAGACGTACAGACGTACAGACGTACAGACGTACAGACGTACAGACGTACAGACGTACAGACGTACAGACGTACAGACGTACAGACGTACAGACGTACAGACGTACAGACGTACAGACGTACAGACGTACAGACGTACAGACGTACAGACGTACAGACGTACAGACGTACAGACGTACAGACGTACAGACGTACAGACGTACAGACGTACAGACGTACAGACGTACAGACGTACAGACGTACAGACGTACAGACGTACAGACGTACAGACGTACAGACGTACAGACGTACAGACGTACAGACGTACAGACGTACAGACGTACAGACGTACAGACGTACAGACGTACAGACGTACAGACGTACAGACGTACAGACGTACAGACGTACAGACGTACAGACGTACAGACGTACAGACGTACAGACGTACAGACGTACAGACGTACAGACGTACAGACGTACAGACGTACAGACGTACAGACGTACAGACGTACAGACGTACAAGACGTACAGACGTACAGACGTACAGACGTACAGACGTACAGCACGTACAGACGTACAGACGTACAGACGACAGACTACAGACGTACAGACGTACAGACGTACAGACGTACAGACGTACAGACGTACAGACGTACAGACGTACAGGACGTACAGACGTACAGACGTACAGACGTACAGACGTACAGACGTAACAGAGCCGTACAGACCGTACAGACGTACAGACGTACAGACGTACAGACGTACA
>CATOUR010000605.1:17500-30000 GCA_951848785.1 Callosobruchus maculatus | reverse complement strand
CATACAGACATACAGACATACAGACATACAGACATACAGACATACAGACATACAGACATACAGACATACAGACATACAGACATACAGACATACAGACATACAGACATACAGACATACAGACATACAGACATACAGACATACAGACATACAGACATACAGACATACAGACATACAGACATACAGACATACAGACATACAGACATACAGACATACAGACATACAGACATACAGACATACAGACATACAGACATACAGACATACAGACATACAGACATACAGACATACAGACATACAGACATACAGACATACAGACATACAGACATACAGACATACAGAACATACAGACATACAGACATACAGACATACAGACATACAGACATACAGACATACAGACATACAGACATACAGACATACAGACATACAGACATACAGACATACAGACATACCAGACATACAGACATACAGACAATACAGGACATACAGACATACAGACATACAGACATACAGACATACAGACATACAGAACATACAGACATACAGACATACAGACATACAGACATACAGACATACAGACATACAGACATACAGACATACAGACATTACAGACATACAGACATACAGACATACAGGACATACAGACATACAGACATACAGACATACAAGACATACAGACATACAGACATACAGACATACAGACATACAGACATACAGACCTACAGACAGACAGACAGACAGACAGACAGACAGACAGACAGACAGACAGACAGACAGACAGACAGGACAGACGTACAGACGTACAGACAGACAGACAGACAGACAGACAGACAGACAGACAGACAGACAGACAGACAGACAGACAGACAGTACAGACGTACAGACAGACAGACAGACAGACAGACAGACAGACAGACGTACAGACGTACAGACGTACAGACGTACAGACGTACAGACGTACAGACGTACAGACGTACAGACGTACAGACGTACAGACGTACAGACGTACAGACGTACAGACGTACAGACGTACAGACGTACAGACGTACAGACGTACAGACGTACAGACGTACAGACGTACAGACGTACAGACGTACAGACGTACAGACGTACAGACGTACAGACGTACAGACGTACAGACCGTACAGACGTACAGACGTAACAGACGTACAGACGTACAGACGTACAGACGTACAAGACGTACAGACGTACAGACGTACAGACGTACAGACGTACAGACGTACAGACGTACAGACGTACAGACGTACAGACGTACAGACGTACAGACGTACAGACGTACAGACGTACAGACGTACAGACGTACAGACGTACAGACGTACAGACGTACAGACGTACAGACGTACAGACGTACAGACGTACAGACGTACAGACGTACAGACGTACAGACGTACAGACGTACAGACGTACAGACGTACAGACGTACAGACGTACAGACGTACAGACGTACAGACGTACAGACGTACAGACGTACAGACGTACAGACGTACAGACGTACAGACGTACAGACGTACAGACGTACAGACGTACAGACGTACAGACGTACAGACGTACAGACGTACAGACGTACAGACGTACAGACGTACAGACGTACAGACGTACAGACGTACAGACGTACAGACGTACAGACGTACAGACGTACAGACGTACAGACGTACAGACGTACAGACGTACAGACGTACAGACGTACAGACGTACAGACGTACAGACGTACAGACGTACAGACATACAGACATACAGACAGTACAGACATACAGACATACAGACATACAGACATACAGACATACAGACATACAGACATACAGACATACAGACATACAGACATACAGACATACAGACATACAGACATACAGACATACAGACATACAGACATACAGACATACAGACATACAGACATACAGACATACAGACATACAGACATACAGACATACAGACATACAGACATACAGACATACAGACATACAGACATACAGACATACAGACATACAGACATACAGACATACAGACATACAGACATACAGACATACAGACATACAGACATACAGACATACAGACATACAGACATACAGACATACAGACATACAGACATACAGACATACAGACATACAGACATACAGACATACAGACATACAGACATACAGACATACAGACATACAGACATACAGACATACAGACATACAGACATACAGACATACAGACATACAGACATACAGACATACAGACATACAGACATACAGACATACAGACATACAGACATACAGACATACAGACATACAGACATACAGACATACAGACATACAGACATACAGACATACAGACATACAGACATACAGACATACAGACATACAGACATACAGACATACAGACATACAGACATACAGACATACAGACATACAGACATACAGACATACAGACATACAGACATACAGACATACAGACATACAGACATACAGACATACAGACATACAGACATACAGACATACAGACATACAGACATACAGACATACAGACATACAGACATACAGACATACAGACATACAGACATACAGACATACAGACATACAGACATACAGACATACAGACATACAGACATACAGACATACAGACATACAGACATACAGACATACAGACATACAGACATACAGACATACAGACATACAGACATACAGACATACAGACATACAGACATACAGACATACAGACATACAGACATACAGACATACAGACATACAGACATACAGACATACAGACATACAGACATACAGACATACAGACATACAGACATACAGACATACAGACATACAGACATACAGACATACAGACATACAGACATACAGACATACAGACATACAGACATACAGACATACAGACATACAGACATACAGACATACAGACATACAGACATACAGACATACAGACATACAGACATACAGACATACAGACATACAGACATACAGACATACAGACATACAGACATACAGACATACAGACATACAGACATACAGACATACAGACATACAGACATACAGACATACAGACATACAGACATACAGACATACAGACATACAGACATACAGACATACAGACATACAGACATACAGACATACAGACATACAGACATACAGACATACAGACAGACATACAGACATACAGACATACAGACATACAGACATACAGACATACAGACATACAGACATACAGACATACAGACATACAGACATACAGACATACAGACATACAGACATACAGACATACAGACATACAGACATACAGACATACAGACATACAGACATACAGACATACAGACATACAGACATACAGACATACAGACATACAGACATACAGACATACAGACATACAGACATACAGACATACAGACATACAGACATACAGACATACAGACATACAGACATACAGACATACAGACATACAGACATACAGACATACAGACATACAGACATACAGACATACAGACATACAGACATACAGACATACAGACATACAGACATACAGACATACAGACATACAGACATACAGACATACAGACATACAGACATACAGACATACAGACATACAGACATACAGACATACAGACATACAGACATACAGACATACAGACATACAGACATACAGACATACAGACATACAGACATACAGACATACAGACATACAGACATACAGACATACAGACATACAGACATACAGACATACAGACATACAGACATACAGACATACAGACATACAGACATACAGACATACAGACATACAGACATACAGACATACAGACATACAGACATACAGACATACAGACATACAGACATACAGACATACAGACATACAGACATACAGACATACAGACATACAGACATACAGACATACAGACATACAGACATACAGACATACAGACATACAGACATACAGACATACAGACATACAGACATACAGACATACAGACATACAGACATACAGACATACAGACATACAGACATACAGACATACAGACATACAGACATACAGACATACAGACATACAGACATACAGACATACAGACATACAGACATACAGACATACAGACATACAGACATACAGACATACAGACATACAGACATACAGACATACAGACATACAGACATACAGACATACAGACATACAGACATACAGACATACAGACATACAGACATACAGACATACAGACATACAGACATACAGACATACAGACATACAGACATACAGACATACAGACATACAGACATACAGACATACAGACATACAGACATACAGACATACAGACATACAGACATACAGACATACAGACATACAGACATACAGACATACAGACATACAGACATACAGACATACAGACATACAGACATACAGACATACAGACATACAGACATACAGACATACAGACATACAGACATACAGACATACAGACATACAGACATACAGACATACAGACATACAGACATACAGACATACAGACATACAGACATACAGACATACAGACATACAGACATACAGACATACAGACATACAGACATACAGACATACAGACATACAGACATACAGACATACAGACATACAGACATACAGACATACAGACATACAGACATACAGACATACAGACATACAGACATACAGACATACAGACATACAGACATACAGACATACAGACATACAGACATACAGACATACAGACATACAGACATACAGACATACAGACATACAGACATACAGACATACAGACATACAGACATACAGACATACAGACATACAGACATACAGACATACAGACATACAGACATACAGACATACAGACATACAGACATACAGACATACAGACATACAGACATACAGACATACAGACATACAGACATACAGACATACAGACATACAGACATACAGACATACAGACATACAGACATACAGACATACAGACATACAGACATACAGACATACAGACATACAGACATACAGACATACAGACATACAGACATACAGACATACAGACATACAGACATACAGACATACAGACATACAGACATACAGACATACAGACATACAGACATACAGACATACAGACATACAGACATACAGACATACAGACATACAGACATACAGACATACAGACATACAGACATACAGACATACAGACATACAGACATACAGACATACAGACATACAGACATACAGACATACAGACATACAGACATACAGACATACAGACATACAGACATACAGACATACAGACATACAGACATACAGACATACAGACATACAGACATACAGACATACAGACATACAGACATACAGACATACAGACATACAGACATACAGACATACAGACATACAGACATACAGACATACAGACATACAGACATACAGACATACAGACATACAGACATACAGACATACAGACATACAGACATACAGACATACAGACATACAGACATACAGACATACAGACATACAGACATACAGACATACAGACATACAGACATACAGACATACAGACATACAGACATACAGACATACAGACATACAGACATACAGACATACAGACATACAGACATACAGACATACAGACATACAGACATACAGACATACAGACATACAGACATACAGACATACAGACATACAGACATACAGACATACAGACATACAGACATACAGACATACAGACATACAGACATACAGACATACAGACATACAGACATACAGACATACAGACATACAGACATACAGACATACAGACATACAGACATACAGACATACAGACATACAGACATACAGACATACAGACATACAGACATACAGACATACAGACATACAGACATACAGACATACAGACATACAGACATACAGACATACAGACATACAGACATACAGACATACAGACATACAGACATACAGACATACAGACATACAGACATACAGACATACAGACATACAGACATACAGACATACAGACATACAGACATACAGACATACAGACATACAGACATACAGACATACAGACATACAGACATACAGACATACAGACATACAGACATACAGACATACAGACATACAGACATACAGACATACAGACATACAGACATACAGACATACAGACATACAGACATACAGACATACAGACATACAGACATACAGACATACAGACATACAGACATACAGACATACAGACATACAGACATACAGACATACAGACATACAGACATACAGACATACAGACATACAGACATACAGACATACAGACATACAGACATACAGACATACAGACATACAGACATACAGACATACAGACATACAGACATACAGACATACAGACATACAGACATACAGACATACAGACATACAGACATACAGACATACAGACATACAGACATACAGACATACAGACATACAGACATACAGACATACAGACATACAGACATACAGACATACAGACATACAGACATACAGACATACAGACATACAGACATACAGACATACAGACATACAGACATACAGACATACAGACATACAGACATACAGACATACAGACATACAGACATACAGACATACAGACATACAGACATACAGACATACAGACATACAGACATACAGACATACAGACATACAGACATACAGACATACAGACATACAGACATACAGACATACAGACATACAGACATACAGACATACAGACATACAGACATACAGACATACAGACATACAGACATACAGACATACAGACATACAGACATACAGACATACAGACATACAGACATACAGACATACAGACATACAGACATACAGACATACAGACATACAGACATACAGACATACAGACATACAGACATACAGACATACAGACATACAGACATACAGACATACAGACATACAGACATACAGACATACAGACATACAGACATACAGACATACAGACATACAGACATACAGACATACAGACATACAGACATACAGACATACAGACATACAGACATACAGACATACAGACATACAGACATACAGACATACAGACATACAGACATACAGACATACAGACATACAGACATACAGACATACAGACATACAGACATACAGACATACAGACATACAGACATACAGACATACAGACATACAGACATACAGACATACAGACATACAGACATACAGACATACAGACATACAGACATACAGACATACAGACATACAGACATACAGACATACAGACATACAGACATACAGACATACAGACATACAGACATACAGACATACAGACATACAGACATACAGACATACAGACATACAGACATACAGACATACAGACATACAGACATACAGACATACAGACATACAGACATACAGACATACAGACATACAGACATACAGACATACAGACATACAGACATACAGACATACAGACATACAGACATACAGACATACAGACATACAGACATACAGACATACAGACATACAGACATACAGACATACAGACATACAGACATACAGACATACAGACATACAGACATACAGACATACAGACATACAGACATACAGACATACAGACATACAGACATACAGACATACAGACATACAGACATACAGACATACAGACATACAGACATACAGACATACAGACATACAGACATACAGACATACAGACATACAGACATACAGACATACAGACATACAGACATACAGACATACAGACATACAGACATACAGACATACAGACATACAGACATACAGACATACAGACATACAGACATACAGACATACAGACATACAGACATACAGACATACAGACATACAGACATACAGACATACAGACATACAGACATACAGACATACAGACATACAGACATACAGACATACAGACATACAGACATACAGACATACAGACATACAGACATACAGACATACAGACATACAGACATACAGACATACAGACATACAGACATACAGACATACAGACATACAGACATACAGACATACAGACATACAGACATACAGACATACAGACATACAGACATACAGACATACAGACATACAGACATACAGACATACAGACATACAGACATACAGACATACAGACATACAGACATACAGACATACAGACATACAGACATACAGACATACAGACATACAGACATACAGACATACAGACATACAGACATACAGACATACAGACATACAGACATACAGACATACAGACATACAGACATACAGACATACAGACATACAGACATACAGACATACAGACATACAGACATACAGACATACAGACATACAGACATACAGACATACAGACATACAGACATACAGACATACAGACATACAGACATACAGACATACAGACATACAGACATACAGACATACAGACATACAGACATACAGACATACAGACATACAGACATACAGACATACAGACATACAGACATACAGACATACAGACATACAGACATACAGACATACAGACATACAGACATACAGACATACAGACATACAGACATACAGACATACAGACATACAGACATACAGACATACAGACATACAGACATACAGACATACAGACATACAGACATACAGACATACAGACATACAGACATACAGACATACAGACATACAGACATACAGACATACAGACATACAGACATACAGACATACAGACATACAGACATACAGACATACAGACATACAGACATACAGACATACAGACATACAGACATACAGACATACAGACATACAGACATACAGACATACAGACATACAGACATACAGACATACAGACATACAGACATACAGACATACAGACATACAGACATACAGACATACAGACATACAGACATACAGACATACAGACATACAGACATACAGACATACAGACATACAGACATACAGACATACAGACATACAGACATACAGACATACAGACATACAGACATACAGACATACAGACATACAGACATACAGACATACAGACATACAGACATACAGACATACAGACATACAGACATACAGACATACAGACATACAGACATACAGACATACAGACATACAGACATACAGACATACAGACATACAGACATACAGACATACAGACATACAGACATACAGACATACAGACATACAGACATACAGACATACAGACATACAGACATACAGACATACAGACATACAGACATACAGACATACAGACATACAGACATACAGACATACAGACATACAGACATACAGACATACAGACATACAGACATACAGACATACAGACATACAGACATACAGACATACAGACATACAGACATACAGACATACAGACATACAGACATACAGACATACAGACATACAGACATACAGACATACAGACATACAGACATACAGACATACAGACATACAGACATACAGACATACAGACATACAGACATACAGACATACAGACATACAGACATACAGACATACAGACATACAGACATACAGACATACAGACATACAGACATACAGACATACAGACATACAGACATACAGACATACAGACATACAGACATACAGACATACAGACATACAGACATACAGACATACAGACATACAGACATACAGACATACAGACATACAGACATACAGACATACAGACATACAGACATACAGACATACAGACATACAGACATACAGACATACAGACATACAGACATACAGACATACAGACATACAGACATACAGACATACAGACATACAGACATACAGACATACAGACATACAGACATACAGACATACAGACATACAGACATACAGACATACAGACATACAGACATACAGACATACAGACATACAGACATACAGACATACAGACATACAGACATACAGACATACAGACATACAGACATACAGACATACAGACATACAGACATACAGACATACAGACATACAGACATACAGACATACAGACATACAGACATACAGACATACAGACATACAGACATACAGACATACAGACATACAGACATACAGACATACAGACATACAGACATACAGACATACAGACATACAGACATACAGACATACAGACATACAGACATACAGACATACAGACATACAGACATACAGACATACAGACATACAGACATACAGACATACAGACATACAGACATACAGACATACAGACATACAGACATACAGACATACAGACATACAGACATACAGACATACAGACATACAGACATACAGACATACAGACATACAGACATACAGACATACAGACATACAGACATACAGACATACAGACATACAGACATACAGACATACAGACATACAGACATACAGACATACAGACATACAGACATACAGACATACAGACATACAGACATACAGACATACAGACATACAGACATACAGACATACAGACATACAGACATACAGACATACAGACATACAGACATACAGACATACAGACATACAGACATACAGACATACAGACATACAGACATACAGACATACAGACATACAGACATACAGACATACAGACATACAGACATACAGACATACAGACATACAGACATACAGACATACAGACATACAGACATACAGACATACAGACATACAGACATACAGACATACAGACATACAGACATACAGACATACAGACATACAGACATACAGACATACAGACATACAGACATACAGACATACAGACATACAGACATACAGACATACAGACATACAGACATACAGACATACAGACATACAGACATACAGACATACAGACATACAGACATACAGACATACAGACATACAGACATACAGACATACAGACATACAGACATACAGACATACAGACATACAGACATACAGACATACAGACATACAGACATACAGACATACAGACATACAGACATACAGACATACAGACATACAGACATACAGACATACAGACATACAGACATACAGACATACAGACATACAGACATACAGACATACAGACATACAGACATACAGACATACAGACATACAGACATACAGACATACAGACATACAGACATACAGACATACAGACATACAGACATACAGACATACAGACATACAACAGACATACAGACAGACATACAGACATACAGACATACAGACATACAGACATACAGACATACAGACATACAGACATACAGACATACAGACATACAGACATACAGACATACAGACATACAGACATACAGACATACAGACATACAGACATACAGACATACAGACATACAGACATACAGACATACAGACATACAGACATACAGACATACAGACATACAGACATACAGACATACAGACATACAGACATACAGACATACAGACATACAGACATACAGACATACAGACATACAGACATACAGACATACAGACATACAGACATACAGACATACAGACATACAGACATACAGACATACAGACATACAGACATACAGACATACAGACATACAGACATACAGACATACAGACATACAGACATACAGACATACAGACATACAGACATACAGACATACAGACATACAGACATACAGACATACAGACATACAGACATACAGACATACAGACATACAGACATACAGACATACAGACATACAGACATACAGACATACAGACATACAGACATACAGACATACAGACATACAGACATACAGACATACAGACATACAGACATACAGACATACAGACATACAGACATACAGACATACAGACATACAGACATACAGACATACAGACATACAGACATACAGACATACAGACATACAGACATACAGACATACAGACATACAGACATACAGACATACAGACATACAGACATACAGACATACAGACATACAGACATACAGACATACAGACATACAGACATACAGACATACAGACATACAGACATACAGACATACAGACA
Source organism: Callosobruchus maculatus (assembly GCA_951848785.1). Lineage (NCBI taxonomy): Eukaryota > Metazoa > Arthropoda > Insecta > Coleoptera > Chrysomelidae > Callosobruchus > Callosobruchus maculatus. The sequence continues at coordinate 18,089 of CATOUR010000605.1, read as the reverse complement.
TACAGACATACAGACATACAGACATACAGACATACAGACATACAGACATACAGACATACAGACATACAGACATACAGACATACAGACATACAGACATACAGACATACAGACATACAGACATACAGACATACAGACATACAGACATACAGACATACAGACATACAGACATACAGACATACAGACATACAGACATACAGACATACAGACATACAGACATACAGACATACAGACATACAGACATACAGACATACAGACATACAGACATACAGACATACAGACATACAGACATACAGACATACAGACATACAGACATACAGACATACAGACATACAGACATACAGACATACAGACATACAGACATACAGACATACAGACATACAGACATACAGACATACAGACATACAGACATACAGACATACAGACATACAGACATACAGACATACAGACATACAGACATACAGACATACAGACATACAGACATACAGACATACAGACATACAGACATACAGACATACAGACATACAGACATACAGACATACAGACATACAGACATACAGACATACAGACATACAGACATACAGACATACAG
>CATOUR010000605.1:0-12500 GCA_951848785.1 Callosobruchus maculatus | reverse complement strand
GGCCTTCAAAGGGTAACACGCTCCAAAGCGGGCTACCTAGTCGAGTTTGGAGGGGGATAGGAGTTATATTCACGTTGTATCAAGCTTTTCGCAGTTCGTTATTCGCACCCAGTAGACATGGACGATCTATATGTGGTAATTGAGGACGGACGTCTGAGCCCGATCTCCTATGACTCTACCCTGAGTACATTGGTCTTCCCTGCTCAGAATGCTCCTGTACAGGTCGGAAATGCCCTCCTGCACGAACTGGAGGAAGATCTGGCCGACTTGGAGGAGAGTGAGGGAGAGGCAGCTGATACGGACCAGGAAGGGGACACTGACGCGGAAACGGAAACAGATGAGGAGATCGGAGACCTGCAGGAGGAAAGCAACGATTCGGCTTATTGTAGCGATGAAGGCTTTTCATAATTGTGAATATATTAATTGTAAATACACCAATGTAAATAAACCAATGTAAAGAGATCGTCTGTCATTTATTACTGATATGCTTCAATGCAACCTGGTTAACAGCGAATTGAAAACAAATAGTAGAATAAAAGGAAATCAATTAAGTTGTGGTAGTGAAATAACAAGTCATAAGTGAGTTTGCTAAGGGGCAGCTGAAAAATAGTACCCAGAATAGATCAGTGTTCTGTTGTGATTAGAAATAATAAGTGGGTATATTTCTGTGCAAGTAAACAACAGCGAGCTATCAATAAAACACAGTCATGTTACTATTTTGTTTTTATTTCAAATACGGTTTTACTCATATCTTCTCTAACTTACAACCCTTACACAAACACTGAGTTCGGGCGTTTTACGACACGCTTTTACACACTTGGCTCTTACACGTTTTCCACAATAAAGACATTTTGCCAACCGCATATCGTGGGCATGGAACTGCTTGGTGTACGCAGTATCCCACACACTAAATATGGCATATCTTGCTGCTGGTAGACATTGCTCGCACACTATCGAACCTTTATCTCTGCTTCCAACAAAGCTATATTCTTGACACATTTCTTGATTCCATTCAATGCCTCTGGAATACGCTTCTACTATAGCAATGCTTTCCACGTATACGTTATTCCCAGTTACTGTACCACACATCACATCTATCAATCCGTATGGATGTCGCTCAATCTGGCTGTTCTGCAATTCTTCCCATTTTATCAGATGACTTCCATTCATATTCAAATCTGTTTGACACGCTGTATTCCTCGGACATACTGTAGTAGTTTTTCTCAATACTTTCGTCACATCTGAGGGGTCGCTACTCATTGCACTGGAGCAACAGCGTTTCCGTGCTGACACCTGTTACACATAAGCTCTCCCAACTGGTTACCACACGTATTGCGCAGCCACTGGTCTTCGACTTCTCTTGAGAATGGTTTGAGATACAACTAAGATTTGCAAAGCGTCGTCACCACAACACCATCACCCCCTCCCCCCAACCTCAAGTTGTTTAACTGGTAAGGTTGTTAAACTTTCTAGGTCAGTCAAAGCATAATTATGCCCCCCCCCCCCCCCCCCCCCGCCCCCCCCCCCCCCTGTGTGGGGAGGTATGGAGAGATACAACTAAGATTTGCAAAGCGTCGTCACCACAACACCATCACCCTCTCCCCCCAACCTCAAGTTGTTTAACTGGTAAGGTTGTTAAACTTTCTAGGTCAGTCAAAGCATAATTATGCCCCCGTCTGGGGAGGTATGGAGGGGGCTTTAGTGTGGGGAACTTAGAACATAAAAGGCAGAGTTCTTGTCAATGAAAAACATAGTGCAGAGTCAACTGATACAGTAACACATCTAGCAGCGAAATGGACTTCATTACAGAGTCAAACGGTCCTTGCGACTCCACGTCTTGGATACAGCACCAAGAAGATAGTTCCAGCATATGGAGTGTGGAGACTGCGGTACCGGATGATGGGACACCCGACCAATCACACTGGGCGGTGGCGAGGCCACCGATGGACCATGGACCATGCGACTCCACAACACAGCCGCTGGGGTTCCTGCTGTCTACTATAGACAGCTCATCAGATAACAGCGACGGTGATGATCCTGATCGTACAGATGGTCCATCAAACCATAGAGGTGTGCGAGTGTACCTGCCGTTTCCCATAGATAGCGAGGAGGAGACATGAGGCGCTATTTGGAAATTACAAAGAGACGTAGTTCTGGGAGGAGCTCCGTGAGGTAAATGTTAAAAACTAAATCTATATAGATAAATCATGTGTGTTTCGTTGGTTTCAGATAGGACGGAGCCCCCTCCCACTGTGGCAAGAGAGGACTGCCACCTCCTCGTGGTTCTTGCTGGGTAACGCCGAGAGCAGTCCAACCGAATTTGTTGGGGATACATAAGGTAACATAAAAACATCTTCGATACCCCCCTCCCTCAACCACCCCTACTCACATACATGTTTGCTCTTTTGCAGAGATATAAGGTGAATGATATGAGTCGTTGCAGCAGTGAGTGACGGAACATGGAGAAATACATCTGCAACCGATGCAACAACATGTTTACAACGAAGTGGAATCTGAAGCGACACCAGGCGACCAGCTGTAACGTATCAGAGGAGCCGCCGTCCAAGAGGACACGTGTGAAGACAACCACGCGGGTCAAGCAACCAGCAACAAAAGGTAATATATAAGTGTGAATACAATTAAACAACTTTTGCACTCAAATATGGAACACATGTCGATGAGCTGTTGAAAAATCATTGATATTCACAGACGCATTTTCTGATATTCTAGGTGCACCAATAGCAAACCTTGCGCAGCCAGGTCCAAGCGGTATGCAGTCTACTGGTCGGATCGGGATGGCAACCACTGATCAGGCAGGACCAAGCGGTATGCAGCCTAACACGGATTACACCAGCGCCAAGTATTGTGACAGCTGTTCGCGGTACATTCCAGCCAAGACGTTTTCTGCACACCTGCGGAGCTTGAAACATAAAGCTTACACATGGAAGCCATTGAACGAAGCGGTAAGAGTCAGTCAAAGTGCATTTGGCGGTAAAATTGTAAGCTACCAAGTAGTGTCAGGTCTGCAGACGTTGAACATTGAAGATTATTTGGAGTCAATTAAATCAAAGATTATTGAGTTATTAGAACAAGAAGTAATGAAGCATAATGCCGTCAAAGCTAATATAGAACTTTTTGCTGTATATATTTTACCCGCTAAAGAAACTAGAGATGTAAAGTCTCACAACACGGCAAATAAGGTTTTCACAGTAGCGTCAGATTTCAGTAAAGAATACGATGCACTTGTTACAGTAATCAGCGATAAGTCAAAAGGGTTTGCAGAACGCGAAAGTGGGTGGGTTTTGGAAAAAATTTTGTATTTGGAAGTTAACATTAGTAAATATAATCCATTGAGAGCATCCTCATACATTCCGCTTCCAAAAGAAATAGCAAACAAAAAAGCAGTTGTGAATATGAACAATCAAGATGAATGCTGCTTCGCTTGGTCAATTGTAGCAGCCCTATTCTCACCACAGGGACGAGTGACTGATACCAAATCATATCCACATTATTCCACAATACCATTCTTAAATTTTTCGACAATAGATTTTCCAGTATCACTAAAAGCTATCCCGCAGTGGGAGCAAGTGAATACCATTTCATTGAACGTGTATGGTTTGGAACCATTCCTAGTTGATGGTAAATGGAAATACCATATCGTTGGTCCGTTACATTATACCTCAAAAAAACAAACAGTGCACATAAATTTGTTGCTCGTTGACGATTCAAATGGTAAGCAACACTACTGTTGGATCAAAAACTTTTCTCGTTTATTATCGAGCCAACTCACGGCCAACACGAGAACAAAATATTTTTGTGACGGGTGCTTGCAATACTTTCCGTCTGAAAGTCTGCGGGACTGTCATTTACAGCAGAACTGTAAGTTCGTGGCTGTAAAGTTACCAAGAGGTGAACTTAGACAAGACCGATTGGGAAACCTAGTCCCCGATAATGTGTTAAAATTTGAAAACTATCACAAACAGTTGAAAGTGCCATTCTGTGTGTATGCAGACTTTGAATGCATCCTTTCACCCATTCCACCCGACTCTACGGATTCATCCAATCGTGAGTCGTATACCATAAAAAAGTATAAACACAGCCCCAGTTCGTTTGCATATTATATCAAATTTACCCATAATGAGGCTGCATCAAAGCTTCAGATATATCGAGGGGAGAACGCTGCAGCAGAATTTATCAAACGTTTACAGGCTGATATATACGAGTTATATAACACTTATTTAAAAGATATAGCTCCGATGCATATGACTCAACACGATGTGAGTCAATTTGATGCTGCAACAGAATGTTATATATGCGACAAACCTTTTGAACCCTTCAATCGAAAGGTGAGAGACCACTGTCACATCACCGGTCGATATCGTGGAGCTGCCCACTCTATCTGTAACTTGAATTTCAAGCTTCCCAACTATGTCCCTATTGTATTTCATAATCTCAGAAATTACGACGCCCATATTTTCATAAATCAGCTTGGAGCCGATAAGGGAGACATCACAGTATTGCCACAAACTTTTGAAAAATATATTTCTTTTACCAAGTTGCTCCCCGTAAATCAGTATAAAGCGCAAAATGGTACAACTAAATCGGTATTACTACAAATGCGTTTTATTGATTCCTACCAGTTTCTATCGACGAAACTCGAAACTCTTGCTTCACTTTTAGACCCTTCACAATGTCGTGAAGTACGTAGAGCCTTTCCAGATGATACACAATTTGAGTATATGCGACAGAAGGGTGTTTTTCCCTACTCATATCTAACGGATATGGTGAAATTCAGTGAAACATCTTTGCCAGACAAAGAGTGTTTTTATGATGAGTTGCGTGATGCGCACATATCGCAAGAAGATTACAACCGTGCATGTAAGGCATGGACGGCTTTGGGTTGTAAAACGTTGGGCGACTATTCGGACATGTACCTAACCTCCGATGTATTGTTACTGGCAGACGTCTTTGAAAACTATAGAGATTTATGTCTTAAGACGTACCACTTGGACCCCGCCCATTATTTCACTGCCCCTGGGTTGAGCTGGGACGCAATGCTTCGGCATACAAAAATCGAACTTCAACTCCTCTCAGATATTGAAATGATCCACTTTTTCAAGAAAGGGATACGGGGTGGAGTGAGTACGTGTATTACACGGAAAGCGGAAGCTAATAATCCACACCTCCCTACATTTGATGCAACAAAACCAACATCCTATATCATGTACCTTGATGCCACGAATTTATACGGGTACAGTATGTCCCAACATTTACCGCTGGGGCAGTTTGAATGGATGACTTCGGATGAAGTTAAAAACTTTTCCGAAATTCTACCCGAAGTAAGCGACACCTCAAATGTTGGTTATGTATTAGAAGTAGACCTTGAGGTGCCACGCGAGCTGCACGATTTCTTTAATGAATATCCGTTTTGTCCAGAGATGATTACACCTCCTGGTGGGAAGGGTAAAAAATTAATTCCAAATCTATATGAGAAAACACGATATATAATCCACTATCGAGCATTGCAACAGTGTCTGAAGTATGGAATTGTGTTGAAAAAAATTCACAAGGGACTACGGTTTGCACAAGCTAAATGGCTGGAACCATACATTGCTTTAAATACTCAGCTCAGAAATCAGGCTAAGAACAAATTTGAAAACGGGATGTACAAAACGATGGTAAATTGTATTTTTGGAAAAACTATTGAAAACGTGGAAAAAAGAGTGGACATTAAACTAGCAACAACTTTTGAAAGTAACAGTCGCAAGCGTGGAGCTTCTAATTATATTAGCAAACCAACATTCAAAGAGTTACGCATTTTCAGTGAAAACTTAGTTGCTATTCAAATGGAAAAAACATTTATTGATTATTGCCGACCGACATATGTTGGATTTTGTATTTTAGATATCGCCAAAATTGTGATCTATGACTTTGTATATGATTTTTTAAAACCAACATATGGAGACAACTGTACAATTTTATATACGGACACTGATAGCTTAATAGTTCATGTCAAAACGTCAAATTTTTATGCGGATATGAAAGCAAATATATCACGATTTGATACATCGAATTATACCGTTCCAAATTGTCACAACGTACCAAAAAATCAGTCAATCTTAGGAAAAATGAAAGACGAATATGCAGGCAAAGTACTGGCGGCATTCTACGGAACAGGGGCCAAAGCATACTGCATTGACTCTATCGATGAGGTATGCAAAAAGGCTAAAGGAATTACCAAAGCCAGCGTAGACAATCAGTTGGATATAATCCACTACAAAACTATTGTGGAAGGCTCCAAAAACCAAGTGTATTGTATGATGTATGTGTTTAAATCTGAATCACATACCATCTATACAAACTATATAAAAAAAGTGGCACTAACAAATCGGGATGATAAACGTTACTTAATTCCAGACTCAACAAATACATTGGCTTGGGGTCATAAAGATATCGCCTTTCACGAAACTCCTCAGGAAGAACGCTTGGAGTTGCTGCTTCACCTACTCAATGAAGCGATGGCACAAGACAATGATGAACCGCGGTGACTCCTTCCCCACCATGTATTTTCAGTGGTTAGAGGAAGGGGCTATAGCTATTTAAGCTCTACGTCAGGCTGAGCACAACATAGTTCCAGCCATGGGTGCGCAAATGTATTTCACACTGTTTTCGCAGTTGTGCAGCGCTCAAGTTGCGGTAATCAATAAGTACATACGAACAATTGTGCGAAAAGTTCCCACTGATGATGAAATACACTTATTCACATCGCTGTTGGATGAAGTGGTAGTGCCCGATGAAGCCTTTCAATGGATCGCGGAATCCGACGCTTGTAATGCTGAGGTGATGAAAGCTATTATAGCACGAAAACTTCACCTAGATCATGTAATAAACGATACTATTGCCGCACTGCACGGTGCACACTATACCAACATCAGTTTGCATGGTTTGAGTAAGATATTCACTCAGTTGTTAAATCCTCCGACAATATATGAGCAGCATTATATTTTCACTTTATTAAGTGGAAAGGCAAGTGAAGATATAAATGAAGTTTTTCCTGTTGCAAATATTGAAAACAATTATCGAACAACTTTAATACACGTGGATACAACGATGTGCACACTTGGATATATGGCAGATATGGTACTATTTGAACGTTTTGTTGATGTGATTACGCATATGGGTATCACATTCGTGTTTGATCCACGAGGCAAAGAGGAACATAAATCGCTTATTCAATGGTTACGCAAAAATATTGAAAAGGGTATCAGAGGCGAGGGCTCTTTAGGGTGGACATGTGGTCCGTGTAGTTTGAAATGGCCGTCAACTAACCTGGATGACTATCTGGATGCACTCAAAATTTTACATAAATTTCGTACAAACAATGATTCTTCAGAGATGGATGGGTGGAAAATCTGATTTGCCGTGAATGTGTGCGTGTAACTGTATGTAATTCGGTTTGTCCTATTTAGTATACTCCATGTCAGATATTTCGATTATGTTATTCACAAGTATGTTCAGATATATTTCAGATTTATATGTTTTCGCAATGTGATGTGTTTTATGTATTACTGCTTGATCTTTGTACACACTGGTTGTCGTTGTGTATCCCCAATAAATCAGAATTAAAGTTAAAAAATGACTGTTTCCTTTCTACACACATACACATGCGCAGAACGCAAGGTGGAGGGGAGAATATGAAATGTATAAAGTAGCGCACGCTAAGGTGTACTCCAGTGTAATCAACGTATCTTTGAGCAGTGCGCCATGTTTGCCAAGCAGTCCAGTGCCGTCAATGAGCATAGTGAGAAGAGTGCTTCAGGCTCCAAGCGCCCGAAATCGCTAATCACGATCAACGAACGGTGTTATCCGCTGAATCCATCCAAATCCAAATTCATAAGTGTCGGCTTAGCGTACGAGTGGAGCTTTCAACCCATCATTATCATCAGAGGGTGTAGAAATGATTGTGCAGCGTTCACCGAATCTGAGTGGTATGAATTATTGGAATATGAAGGGGTGTTGGTGAACTATTTTCATTGTGTAGAGGAGTTTCAGCCCATTGTACATGGCACGTTCACAGTCATGTTCGAAAAGTTCAAAGATATGCGCACAATCAAACTACAAGATCGTTTTAAGAACATTGTTTATCTGGGTTTAGAGAGTGTGCTGAACATGATTGAAATGACTCGATTGATTGCTTATACAATAAACACCCTGAAAGGTCAAGAATTTGCAACATACTTCAATAGCCTACTGAGTGAAGTGCGAGCTACACCACTAGATGTACGGGACTTTGTTGCTGATCATGTGGCTGACATACCAAGGTCCGAAAACGTGCGATCCATGATGGAGCTAGCGTATCGACATCCAGATCTCCCAGAGTTTCAGAAAGCCGCTACGTTGTCGTATCACCATCCTACTATACCACATATACCACACCGCAAATGTTAGGTGTGAACTGGCAAATAAATGATACAAAGATTCAACTGTAGTTCTTTTATTTCTGTTACAAAAACTGCGCTACACTTGTAGATTACACATATAAGTCAGACTTGTTAATCCAGGCATTATGTGTCTTATCTAAACCTAAAAATTTCACATACACCTTTGAACCTTTACGTCTTAACACTTTTTCCACGAGATATAAATCAGGATATTTAACTTTTTGAAGTTCCTCAATGTAAAAGGTCCCAAAAATCTCTTCACCATTCTGGTCTTTCAACAAATAGGTCCTTGGATTCGTCTGCTGCACTTTTCGAATTGTAAAAATTTCATTGGACCAATTTGGTGTATAACCTTTGGAGAAGGCATGTCGGTACTTGCTGATCCTAACGCTGTCACCAGTCTTATACTTTGGCGTCCTAGGGTCGACCGTTTTTAAATGACTGTAGCTATGTAGTAGCACTTGCTTCTCATTCCGCAAATTCACATCTTTCGGTTTCAGTCCCGTTGTTCGATGTTTTGTGTTGTTATAATCGTGAACCACTTGCTGCAGTAGAGGTAGCCATTTATACGACCCCTGTAAGCTGAATGCTCGCCACATACGATTTTTTAATGTGCGATTTAGTCGTTCAACGATACTGGCTTTCAAATTAGAATATGTGCTATAATGATTAATGTTGTATTGCTTCATTAGTGATTGGAATTCCTTGTTATAAAACTCTTTTCCCATATCGGTTTGTATATGTTTTGGGAGATGTTGCATCTGAGATAAAATGGTTTTCATAGCCTCCGCTACGGCTTTACTAGTTTTTGTTTTTACCGGGCGAGCCCATGCAAATTTACTAAAGGCATTAATCACTACCAGAATATAACGGTATCCTTTGTTAACTTTTGCATATGGCAACATTTCCACCAGATCGGCCTGCACCAGATCTTTGAGACCTCGAATAATGACTTTGCGCCGTTGAAAGTTTCTTCTTGCAGGCTTATGAATTTCATTGACTATTTCTTTCTTTACCGTACTCATTGCTCGTTAGGGGGCAACGTATGATGATTTCTACAAACAACGGAGTGGTGACACCTGTGTGCGCAACAAATTTTACCCTGTCACCTTTCAACACACTATCTCCCTGTCTTAGGTTGCGAGTCATCTTATACCACACTTTGACACCTTCCGAGCTTCGTATTTCGTCTATAATGCCAGATACAGGAAAGAAATAATCAGTCGTTCCATTTTCCAAAATATAAAAACTAGAGGGATCATTGTGAGACACAGAGCCTCGAATTTGAACTATACATAGAGAGGACAGCTGCTTTTCGAGCTGGCCCACCCATGCGACATCTCTCAGCCACCGCTGTGGATGCCTGTGATGCCTCCCAAATTTATCAATCGGCATATGAGCAGATACACAAACGAAGAGTGACTAAGATATTTTAATATATCGGTCACTTTATAAAGCGTCCCTCCTTTAACTCCTCAATAATAGATTGAATTTCGTTGGTGTGACTGCGGTTACCAACCTGTTGAGATGCTAAAAGTAATCTGAGTCGATTTGCAAGTTCGTTAGGGTCGTCAAAGTATACGTATTCAATAGGTTTGTTATTTAACTGCATCATTCCCCTACCAGTATGTTTGAATGATTGTGTGCGTCGCAGGCGTGTTTTTGGGGGTGCTGGCTTTTCGAACGATACCGAGGTGCTTGAGCTAGTTACTGGATGTTTTAGAATGTTATGTTTGAGCAAATATGGTTTAATGATCTGCTTATATTTGGCTGACTGCGTACCTTGTATCTGTAAATTGGGATCAAAATTCCTTCGATAGGCATTCGTCCGCTTCAGCATATCCATATATTGATCTAAATCTGCTTGCGTGTAGGCCACTGGGTTCTTTTTAAATAGTAACTCATACAACCCCACTGTTCCTGGGTATCGCACATTGTGTATGATAAAATCCGACCCTTCCAGTAGTACTGGTGTTTTACCTAATGTGAATGCTTCAGTCGCGAGGTCATGTGACAACCCATAGTATCGATCAAATTCTTCCTCGTTTCCTCGAATGCTCTCATCCACATATTTTCTTGGTAACGGGTCAAACGCCTCCAGATACTCATTATATACCGGAGTATGAATTAAGCGCTGCAAGCTGTCACGACTCGTAGTAATAGTGTCATCTAACTTTTGATTCTCGCGTTCGACTACTGTCGGGTCACGAGCTTCTTCTTCAATTGTGGAAATGTCCACCGCATTTGAAGTTTGTGGTAGGTTGGAATAAGTATCCTCCAAAAAGCTCAGTCCTGAGAGTGGTAAATATTGCTGATAAGGGTTGTCTAACTGTTTATACAATGCCCTCTTAGGTGTCGAAGATGCAGATTCGGACTTTATGGATTCCACTTTTGTCACTGGTTCCACCTTTATTGGTTCTACCCGGTGCAGAAGTTGTTGTAATGGTTCAGAGATGGGTTGCAGTTGCTTTTGTAATTTGCGATCTGTTTCGACGAGCTCAGATTTTAATGCTTTAAACTTTTGGTGCACCGCTTTCCGTGTTTTCACAAGTTCCTTTGCTAATTTGATATTCATCTTCATATGTGCAGTGAGACTGTTCGGCTGCTACGACTAGTATCACCTTTTATACCAATCTCCTTAGAAATAGATATAGTTATCAAATCCTTTCCGATACCTTCCTTCATTCTTGGGTGAATCTTTATCGATGACTAAAAAGTCGAAGGGTTTTTGCCAACACAAACTACACAGTTGCTTAAATTCCTGGAACGTCATATCCAGACTGCAGTGATCTTCGTATATATGTTTTAAATTTAGGACATCTTGTGGAAGCAGGATGAGTAGGGTTGCATTATCGCGAAGAAGGTGTTTTGGAATTGCGGTATAGGTTTGACATAAATAAAAGCAATCTGTATTCCGATGCCTACCAAAGCTAAAATATTGTCGTATGATATCTTGGGAGCATGTTGCTACGTCATCGAAAATTATGAGTGAATTGGGTCTAATATGGCTCGGAAGTACAATGTTCTTATCATCCGTGTATTCAAAATATCCAATTTCTTTTAGCGGTTCCAACACTTTGCGTAAATATTGGTATTTAGGTTGGTATGGAGATTTACAATAAAGATACACATTCGAAAATCGAAGTCCATTTGGATGAGTTATGAGGCTCATCATAATATTGGTTTTACCAGATCCGCTTGGTCCTACAATTAGTGCTCGCTTCGATTCCCCACCGAATAACGAACCATGCTTCCGAAATGACGTTGCCTCAGCTGGAGCGTCATAATTAATAACTGGTAGCTGTGGACCCGCTGACTTGACCCTCATTCTGGTACGATATATATACCACTGTGCACCAACGCCCATAGCCATTCTTTTTAAAGTCAATTGTGTGCATAAGTATATAATGCTTGTACATTATTCATCACGTAACAGTATTCGATCAGGGGACTTAGTGAGTGGTTCTGGGCTTTTTACTAAGCTCCTCGACAGCTTCCCTTTAGAACTACATCTTCCTGGAGGATACCGATACTGTGGTCCATTTACGCATCTGCAACAGCGACTGTCGCGCGGTGACGTTGGAATCAACCCATTGGACAACTATTGCAAACAACACGATATAGCTTACGCTAACGCCCAGAACAGTAGTGACCGCACAGCCGCAGACGGTGTATTACGACAACAAGCTTGGAGTCGTGTAGTTGATTCTAACGCATCCTTGGGAGAACGTGCTGCTGCACTTGCAGTTGTCGGTGCGATGAAAGCTAAGAAAAAATTAGGTTTTGGTGTGCGAAAACCGCGAAAGCAAGGTAAACGGAAACATGGAAAAGGTTTAACAAAGAAGTTGCATCGTCAACGCTCGAAGCGACTTTTGCCCGTGCCGAAGAAAGGAGGATTCCTTCCCCTGATTCTCCCTCTACTTGGCGCTATTGGAGCTCTTGGTGGTGGTGCCGCATCTATTGCGAAAGCTGTCAACGATGCAAAAGCGTCGCAGGCTCAGCTGGCTGAACAGAAACGTCATAATATAGCTTTAGAGTCAATGCGGACAGCAGTCAATG
>CATOUR010000604.1:0-52389 GCA_951848785.1 Callosobruchus maculatus | reverse complement strand
GAAAATAACAGAAAACAGCTCTTAAAACAACAGAACAACCGTAAACGGTAGAAAACGACCAAATACAACCGAATAGAGTCAAAAATAACTCAAAACGACAAAAAGCAAGCAGACAACAGCGGGAAACAATAGAAAGCGACTAAATACAGCCGAGTACAACAGAAAAGAGCAGAAAACCGCTAAAAACACGAGAAAGCGAGCAGATAACAACTGCAAAAGATAGGAGACGTCCAAATACAACCGAATAGAGCAGGAAACAGCGCATAACAGCAGAAAGCAAGCAGATAACAGCGCAGAACAACAGAAAACGACTAAACACAGCGGAATGCAACCGAAAATAACGGCAAACAGCTCTCAAAACAACAGAAAGCAAGCAGATAACGGCTGTAAACGGTAGGAAACGACCGAATAAAACAAAATAGAACAGAAAACAGAGCATAACAACAGAAAGCAGGCAGATAACAGCGCTAAACAATAGAAAACGACTAAATTCAGCCGAATACAACAAGAAATGGACAGAAAACAGCTAAAAACAACAGAAATCAAGCAGATAACAACTGTAAACGGTACAAAACGACCAAATACAACCGAATAGAGTCAAATGAGCAGAAAACAGCTAAAAACAACAGAGGGCAGGCAGATGACAACTGGAAACGGTAGAAAACGGCCAAATACAACCCAATAGAGTCAAAACCAGCTAAAAACGACAGAAAGCGAGCAGATAACAACTGCAAAAGATAGGAGACGTCAAAATACAACCGAATAGAACAAAAAACAGCGCATAACAGCAGAAAGCAAGCAGATAACAGCGCTAAATAACAGAAAGCGACTAAACACAGCGGAGTACAACCGAAAATAACATAAAACATCTCCCAAAACAACAGAGAGCAAGCAGATAACGGCTGTAAACGCTAGAAAGCGACCGAGTACAACCAAATAGAACAGAAAACAGAGTATAACAACAGAAAGCAGGCAGATAACAGCGCTAAACGATAGAAAACGACTAGATTCAGCCGAATACAACAAGAAAAGAACAGAAAACAGCCAAAAACAACAGAAATCAAGCAGATAACAACTGCAAATGGTAGAAAACGACCAAATACAACCGAATAGAGTCAAAACTAACTCAAAACGACAGAAAGAAAGCAGATAACAGCGGGAAACAATAGAAAACGACCAAGCACAGCCGAGTACAACCGAAATGAGCAGAAAACAGCTAAAAACAACAGAGAGCAGGCAGATGACAACTGGAAACGGTAGAAAACGGCCAAATACAACCCAATAGAGTCAAAACCAGCTAAAAACGACAGAAAGCAAGCAGATAACAGCGGGAAAAAATAGAAAACGAATAAACACAGCCGAATACAACAAAAAAGAGCAGAAAACAGCTAAAAACAAGAGAAAGCGAGCAGATAACAACTGCAAAAGATAGGAGACGTCAAAATACAACCGAATAGAACAAAAAACAGCGCATAACAGCAGAAAGCAAGCAGATAACAGCGCTAAACAACAGAAAACGACTAAACACAGCGGAATACAACCGAAAATAACATAAAACGGCTCTCAAAACGACAGAAAGCAAGCAGATAACAGCGCTAGACAATAGAAAACGACTAAATTCAGCCGAATACAACAAGAAAAGAACAGAAAGCAGCTAAAAAAAAACAGAAATCAAGCAGATAACAACTGTAAACGGTAGAAAACGACCAAATACAACCGAATAGAGTCAAAACTGACTCAAAACGACAGAAAGAAAGCAGATAGCAGCGCTAAACAACAGAAACCGACTAAACACAGCCGAATATATCCGAAAATAACAGAAAACAGCTCTCAGAACAACAGAAAGCAAGCAGATAACGGCTGTAAACGGTAGAAAGCGACCGCATACAACCAAATAGAACAGAAAACAGAGCATAACAACAGAAAGCGGGCAGATAACAGCGCTAAACAATAGAAAACGACTAAATTCAGCCGAATACAACAAGAAAAGAACAGAAAATAGCTAAAAACAACAGAAATCAAGCAGATAACAACTGTAGACGGTAGAAAACGACCAAATACAACCGAATAGAGTCAAAACTAACTCAAAACGACAGAAAGCAAGCAGTTAACAGCGGGAAACAGCAGAAAACGACTAAACATAGCCGAATACAGCCAAAATGAGTAGAAAACAGCTAAAAACAACAGAAAGCAAGCAGATAACGGCTGTAAACGGTAGAAAACGGCCGCATACAACTAAATAGAACAGAAAACAGAGCATAACAACAGAAAGCGGGCAGATAACAGCGCTAAACAATAGAAAACGACTAAACTCAGCCGAATACAACAAGAAAAGAACAGAAAATAGCTAAAAACAACAGAAATCAAGCAGATAACAACTGTAAATGGTAGAAAACGACCAGATACGACCGAATAGGGTCAAAACTAACTCAAAACGACAGAAAGCAAGCAGAAAGCAGCGGGAAACAACAGAAAACGACTAAAACACAGCCGAGTACAACCAAAATGAGTAGAAAACAGCTAAAAACAACAGAAAGCAGGCAGATAACAGCTGTAAACGGTAGAAAATGACCAAATACAACCGAATAGAGTCAAATCCAGCTAAAAGCGACAGAAAGTAAGCAGATAACAGCGCTAAACGACAGAAAACGACCAAATACAGCGGAATACATCTGGAAATAACAGAAAACAGCTCTCAACACAACAGAAAGCAAGCAGATAAAGGCTGTAAACGGTAGAAAACGCCCGAATGCAACCAAGTAGAACAGAAAACAGAGCATAACGGCAGAAAGCAAGCAGATAACAGCGCTAAACTATAGAAGATGACTAAATTCAGCCGAATACAACAAGAAAAGTACAGAAAACAGCTAAAAACAACAGAAATCAAGCAGATAACAACTGGAAACGGTAGAAGACCAAATACAACCGAGTAGAGCCAAAACTGACTCAAAACGACAGAAAGCTAGCAGATAACAGCGGGAAACAGCAGAAAACGACTAAACACAGCCGAATACAACCAGGATGAGTAGAAAACAGCTAAAAACAACAGAAAGCAGGCAGATAACAGCTGTAAACGGCAGAAAATGAACAAATACAACCGAATAGAGTCAAATCCAGCGAAAAACGACAGAAAGTAAGCAGATAACAGCGCTAAACAACAGAAAACGACTAAGCACAGCCGAATACATCCTAAAATAACAGAAAACAGCCCTCAAAGTAACAAGAAGCAAGCAGATAACGGCTGTAAACGGTAGAAAGCGGCCGCATACAACTAAATAGAACAGAAAACAGAGCATAACAACAGAAAGCGGGCAGATAACAGCGCTATACAATAGAAAACGACTAAATTCAGCCGAATACAACAAGAAAAGAACAGAAAATAGCTAAAAACAACAGAAATCAAGCAGATAACAACTGTAAACTGTACGAAACGACCAAATACAACCGAATAGAGTCAAAAATAACTCAAAACTACAGAAAGCAAGCAGATAACAGCGGGAAACAATAGAAAACGACCAAGCACAGCCGAGTACAACCGAAATGAGCAGAAAACAGCTAAAAACAACAGAGAGCAGGCAGATAACAACTGGAAACGGTAGAAAACGGCCAAATACAACCCAATAGAGTCAAAACCAGCTAAAAACGACAGAAAGCAAGCAGATAACAGCGGGAAAAAATAGAAAACGAATAAACACAGCCGAATACAACAAAAAAGAGCAGAAAACAGCTAAAAGCAAGAGAAAGCGAGCAGATAACAACTGCAAAAGATAGGAGACGTCAAAATACAACCGAATAGAACAAAAAACAGCGCATCACAGCAGAAAGCAAGCAGATGACAGCGCTAAACAACAGAAAATGACTAAACACAGCGGAATACAACCGAAAATAACATAAGACAGCTCTCAAAACAACAGAAAGCAAGCAGATAACAGCGCTGAGCAACAGAAAACGACTAAACACAGCCGAATACATCCGAAAATAACAGAAAAGAGCTCTCAAAACAACAGAAAGCAAGCAGATAATGGCTGTAAACGGTAGAGAACGACCGGATACAACCAAATAGAACAGAAAGCAGAGCATAACAACAGAAAGCAGGCAGATAACAGCTCTAAACAACAGAAAACGACTAAACACAGCGGAATACAACCGAAAATAACAGAAAACAGCTCTCAAAACAACAGAAAGCAAGCAGATAACGACTGTAAACGGTAGAAAACGACTGAATACAAAAAAATGGAACAGAAAACAGAGCATAACAACAGAAAGCAGGCAGATAACAGCGCTAAACAATAGAAAATGACTAAATTCAGCCGAATACAACAAGAAAAGAACAGAAAACAGCTAAAAACAACAGAAATCAAGCAGATAACAACTGTTAACGGTACAAAACGACCGAATACAACCAAATAGAACAGAAAACAGAGCATAACAACAGAAAGCAGGCAGATAGCAGCGCTAAACAACAGAAAACGGCTAAACACAGCGGAATACAACCGAAAATAACATAAAACAACTCTCAAAACAACAGAAAGCAAGCAGATAACGGCTGTAAACGCTAGAAAGCGACCGAGTACAACCAAATAGAACAGAAAAACAGAGCATAACAACAGAAGGTAGGCAGATAACAGCGCTAAACGATAGAAAACGACTAGATTCAGCCGAATACAACAAGAAAAGAACAGAAAACAGCCAAAAACAACAGAAATCAAGCAGATAACAACTGTAGACGGTAGAAAACGACCAAATACAACCGAACAGAGTCAAAGCTGACTCAAAACGACAGAAAGCAAGCAGATAACAGCGCTAAGCAACAGAAAACGGCTAAACACAGCCGAATACGTCCGAAAATAACAGAAAAGAGCTCTCAAAACAACAGAAAGCAGGCAGATAACAGCGCTAAACAACAGAAAACGACTAAACGCAGCGGAATACAACCGAAAATAACAGAAAACAGCTCTCAAAACAACAGAAAGCAAGCAGATAACGACTGTAAACGGTAGAAAACGACTGAATACAAAAAAATGGAACAGAAAACAGAGCATAACAACAGAAAGCAGGCAGATAACAGCGCTAAACAATAGAAAATGACTAAATTCAGCCGAATACAACAAGAAAAGAACAGAAAACAGCTCTCAAAACAACAGAAAGCAAGCAGATAACGACTGTAAACGGTACAAAACGACCGAATACAACCAAATAGAACAGAAAACAGAGCATAACAACAGAAAGCAGGCAGATAACAGCGCTAAACGACAGAAAACGACTAAACACAGCGGAATACAACCGAAAATAACAGAAAACAGCTCTTAAAACAACAGAAATCAAGCAGGTAACAACCCTAAACGGTAGAAAACGACCAAATACAACCGAATAGAGTCAAAAATAACTCAAAACGACAAAAAGCAAGCAGACAACAGCGGGAAACAATAGAAAGCGACTAAATACAGCCGAGTACAAAAGAAAAGAGCAGAAAACAGCTAAAAACAAGGGAAAGCGAGCAGATAACAACCGCAAAAGATAGGAGACGTCCAAATACAACCGAATAGAACAGGAAACAGCGCATAACAGCAGAAAGCAAGCAGATAACAGCGCAGAACAACAGAAAACGACTAAACACAGCGGAATGCAACCGAAAATAACGGAAAACAGCTCTCAAAACAACAGAAGGCAAGCAGATAACGGCTGTAAACGGTAGAAAACGACCGAATACAACCAAATAGAACAGAAAACAGAGCATAACAACAGAAAGCAGGCAGATAACAGCGCTAAACAATAGAAAACGACTAAATTCAGCCGAATACAATAAGAAAATGACAGAAAACAGCTAAAAACAACAGAAATCAAGCAGATAACAACTGTAAACGGTACAAAGCGACCAAATACAACCGAATAGAGTCAAAACTAACTCAAAACGACAGAAAGCAAGCAGATAACAGCGGGAAACAATAGAAAACGACCAAGCACAGCCGAGTACAACCGAAATGAGCAGAAAACAGCTAAAAACAACAGAGAGCAGGCAGATGACAACTGGAAACGGTAGAAAACGGCCAAATACAACCCAATAGAGTCAAAACCAGCTAAAAACGTCAGAAAGCAAGCAGATAACAGCGGAAAAAAATAGAAAACGAATAAACACAGCCGAATACAACAAAAAAGAGCAGAAAACAGCTAAAAACAAGAGAAAGCGAGCAGATAACAACTGCAAAAGATAGGAGACGTCAAAATACAACCGAATTGAACAAAAAACAGCGCATAACAGCAGAAAGCAAGCAGATAACAGCGCTAAATAACAGAAAACGACTAAACACAGCGGAGTACAACCGAAAATAACATAAAACATCTCCCAAAACAACAGAGAGCAAGCAGATAACGGCTGTAAACGCTAGAAAGCGACCGAGTACAACCAAATAGAACAGAAAACAGAGCATAACAACAGAAAGCAGGCAGATAACAGCGCTAAACGATAGAAAACGACTAGATTCAACCGAATACAACAAGAAAAGAACAGAAAACAGCCAAAAACAACAGAAATCAAGCAGATAACAACTGTAAACGGTAGAAAACGACCAAATACAACCGAATAGAGTCAAAGCTGGCTCAAAACGACAGAAAGCAAGCAGATAACAGCGCTAAACAACAGAAAACGACTAAACACAGCGGAATACAACCGAAAATAACAGAAAACAGCTCTCAAAACAACAGAAAGCAAGCAGATAACGGCTGTAAACGGTAGAAAACGACTGAATACAAACAAATAGAACAGAAAACAGAGCATAACAACAGAAAGCAGGCAGATAACAGCGCTAAACAATAGAAAACGACTAAATTCAGCCGAATACAACAAGAAAAGAACAGAAAACAGCTAAAAACAACAGAAATCAAGCAGATAACAACTGTAAATGGTACAAAACGACCGAGTACAACCAAATAGAACAGAAAACAGAGCATAACAACAGAAAGCAGGCAGATAACAGCGCTAAACAACAGAAAACGACTAAACACAGCGGAATACAACCGAAAATGACAGAAAACAGCGCTTAAAACAACAGAAATCAAGCAGAGAACAACCGTAAACGGTAGAAAACGACCAAATACAACCGAATAGAGTCAAAAATAACTCGAAACGACAAAAAGCAAGCAGACAACAGCGGGAAACAATAGAAAGCGACTAAATACAGCCGAGTACAACAGAAAAGAGCAGAAAACAGCTAAAAACACGAGAAGGCGAGCAGATAACAACTGCAAAAGATAGCAGACGTCCAAGTACAACCGAATAGAACAGGAAACAGCGCATAACAGCAGAAAGCAAGCAGATAACAGCGCAGAACAACAGAAAACGACTAAACACAGCCGAATACATCCGAGAGTAACAGAAAACAGCTCTCAAAACAACAGAAAGCAAGCAGATAACGGCTGTAAACGGTAGAAAACGACCGAATACAACCAAATAGAACAGAAAACAGAGCATAACAACAGAAAGCAGGCAGATAACAGCGCTAAACAATAGAAAACGACTAAATTCAGCCGAATACAGCAAGAAAAGGACAGAAAATAGCTAAAAACAACAGAAATCAAGCAGATAACAACTGCAAACGGTAGAAAACGACCAAATACAACCGAATAGAGTCAAAACTAACTCAAGACGACAGAAAGAAAGCAGATAACAGCGGGAAACAATAGAAAACGACCAAGCACAGCCGAGTACAACCGAAATGAGCAGAAAACAGCTAAAAACAACAGAGAGCAGGCAGATGACAACTGGAAACGGTAGAAAACGGCCAAATACAACCCAATAGAGTCAAAACCAGCTAAAAACGACAGAAAGCAAGCAGATAACAGCGGGAAAAAATAGAAAACGAATAAACACAGCCGAATACAACAAAAGAGAGCAGAAAACAGCTAAAAACAAGAGAAAGCGAGCAGATAACAACTGCAAAAGATAGGAGACGTCAAAATACAACCGAATAGAACAAAAAACAGCGCATAACAGCAGAAAGCAAGCAGATAACAGCGCTAAACAACAGAAAACGACTAAACACAGCGGAATACAACCGAAAATAACATAAAACAGCTCTCAAAACGACACAAAGCAAGCAGATAACAGCGCTAAGCAACAGAAAACGACTAAACACAGCCGAATACATCCGAAAATAACAGAAAAGGGCTCTCAAAACAACAGAAAGCAAGCAGATAACGGCTGTAAACGGTAGAAAACGACTGAATACAAACAAATAGAACAGAATACAGAGCATAACAACAGAAAGAAGGCAGATAACAGCGCTAGACAATAGAAAACTACTAAATTCAGCCGAATACAACAAGAAAAGAATAGAAAACAGCTAAAGACAACAGAAATCAAGCAGATAACAACTGTAAACGGTAGAAAGCGACCAAATACAACCGAATAGAGTCAAAACTGACTCAAAGCGACAGAAAGCAAGCAGATAGCAGCGCTAAACAACAGAAACCGACTAAACACAGCCGAATATATCCGAAAATAACAGAAAACAGCTCTCAAAACAACAGAAAGCAAGCAGATAACGGCTGTAAACGGTAGAAAGCGACCGCATACAACCAAATAGAACAGAAAACAGAGCATAACAACAGAAAGCGGGCAGATAACAGCGCTAAACAATAGAAAACGACTAAATTCAGCCGAATACAACAAGAAAAGAACAGAAAATAGCTAAAAACAACAGAAATCAAGCAGATAACAACTGTAAACGGTAGAAAACGACCAAATACAACCGAATAGAGTCAAAACTAACTCAAAACGACAGAAAGCAAGCAGTTAACAGCGGGAAACAGCAGAAAACGACTAAACATAGCCGAATACAACCAAAATGAGTAGAAAACAGCTAAAAACAACAGAAAGCAAGCAGATAACGGCTGTAAACGGTAGAAAACGGCCGCATACAACTAAATAGAACAGAAAACAGAGCATAACAACAGAAAGCGGGCAGATAACAGCGCTAAACAATAGAAAACGGCTAAATTCAGCCGAATACAACAAGAAAAGAACAGAAAACAGCTAAAAACAACAGAAATCAAGCAGATAACAACTGTAAACGGTACAAAACGACCAAATACAATCGAATAGAACAGAAAACAGAGCATAACAACAGAAAGCAGGCAGATAACAGCGCTAAACAACAGAAAACGACAAAACACAGCCGAATACATCCGAAAATAACAGAAAACAGCTCTCAAAACAACAGAAGGCAAGCAGATAACGGCTGTAAACGGTAGAAAACGACTGAATACAACCAAATAGAACAGAAAACAGAGCATAACAACAGAAAGAAGGCAGACAAAAGCGCTAAACAATAAAAAACGACTAAATTCAGCCGAATACAACAAGAAAAGGACAGAAAACAGCTAAAAACAACAGAAATCGGGTAGATAACAACTGTACACGATAGAAAACGACCAAATACAACCGAATAGAGCCAAAACCGACAGAAAGCAAGCAGATAACGGCGCTAAACAAGAGAAAACGACTAAGCACAGCCGAATACATCCGAAAATAACAGAAAACAGCCCTCAAAGCAACAGAAAGCAAGCAGATAACGGCTGTAAACGGTAGGAAACGGCCGCATACAACTAAATAGAACAGAAAACAGAGCATAACAACAGAAAGCGGGCAGATAACAGCGCTAAACAATAGAAAACGACTAAATTCAGCCGAATACAACAAGAAAAGAACAGAAAATAGCTAAAAACAACAGAAATCAAGCAGATAACAACTGTAAACGATAGAAAACGACCAAATACAACCGAATAGGGTCAGAACTAACTCAAAACGACAGAAAGCAAGCAGATAACAGCGGGAAACAGCAGAAACGACTAAACACAGCCAACCAGCTCGAACTGGAAGGATTTGACATCATATGGCTCAAAATATCCTTCCAAAATCATTCCAAGTTTATATGCTGCATTTATAGGCCACCAAGCAATAACAACTGCAAAGAGCTCTTCGAGAAGCTTTCAGCCACTGTGGACGTGCTGCAATCAGATCACCCTCATTCAGAGATAGTCTTTTTGGGTGACTTCAACGTTCACAACTCCTACTGGCTCAAACACTCAAACAAAACGGACGACGAGGGACGTGAAGCTGAAGCCTTCGCTATTAGCTGCGGCTTGGAGCAGATAGTCAAAGAACCAACAAGGATCCCCAGCCGCCACGGAGATTTCGCTAGTCTGTTGGACCTATATCTAACAACTACTCCAACAATCTACACAGTGAAAGTAACTGCTCCACTGGGATCATCTGACCATAACACCGTCTCAACGCTGTGCAGAATGTATTCTCCAGATCTCCTCCATGCAAAGCCTCGCCGGGTCTGGCATTACGGATCAGCAAAGTGGGACGACCTAAGAGAATACTACCAGTCCTTTCCCTGGAATGACGTCTGCTTCAAGTCACGAGACCCATCAGCTTGCGCCCAAGAAATAACAGAGGTATTAATATCTGGCATGGAAGCCTATATTCCTCATGTCGTCAAGCATCCCTCCAAAAACAAGCCATGGTTCAATCAGCGCTGTAGAGATGCAGTTTCCTCTAAAAACCACCATTACAAAGAATGGAGGAGAAATCCAAATGCCGAGAACCACCGCAGTTTTATCGACGCCAGAAATCACTGCAAACGCGTGATTGACAGCAGCAAGGAGGAACACAACCAAAAAATTAAGAACAAGCTCCTCTCATGTCCTAGTTCGTCCAGAACATTCTGGTCTGTAGCTAAGGCTGTTAGTCAGAACTTTTCCTATTCGTCAATACCACCCCTGACCAGAGAGGACAAATCCATCGCTTCTGCTCCTAAAGAAAAAGCAGACATCTTGGGGAAGCTCTTCGCAGCCAATTCTACTGTAGACTTTCAAGGAAGTACTCCGACCACCACCATAAGCGTGAACTCGAGAATGGCAGAGGTCAAATTTCAACATCGAGATGTAAAAAGCATCCTCCAAAAACTGACCACCAATAAAGCTACTGGTCCTGACCAAATTCCAGCCATTGTCCTTAAACGCTGTGCCGCTGAGCTTGCACCTATTCTTTGCAAGCTCTTCAAACTTTCGTATCAACGAGGCGTGTTTCCCGATTCGTGGAAGATTGGCTGCGTGCAACCTATCCCTAAGAAAGGCAAAAAAACTGATCCCACCAACTATAGACCTGTGGCTCTTCTCAGCATCATGTCTAAGGTTATGGAGACTGTCATTAACACACAGCTCCTGAAATACCTCGACAACAATGACATCATAAAGGATCGCCAGTATGGCTTCCGCAAGCACAGGTCTACAGGTGACCTCCTTGCCTACGTCACTCACTTGTGGAACAGAGCAATAGACAAACATGGCGAATCCCGTGTTGTTGCACTTGACATATCGAAAGCCTTCGACAGAGTGTGGCATGACGGACTTCTGGTCAAGCTTGCTGCTTATGGACTACCACCTGGCCTGCGCCAGTGGCTGAATAGCTTTTTGAACGATCGATCTCTGTTTGTTGTAGTCGAGGGCTGTTCATCAGACGTATTTTCAATAAACGCCGGTGTTCCTCAGGGATCTGTCTTATCCCCTACACTGTTTCTGCTGTACATCAACGAGCTGCTGGAAATAACATCCAATCCAATCTACAGCTTCGCAGATGACAGTACATTAGTGTCGTGCATGGAACCAGGCAAGCCACTATCATCCCAGGAGACGGTACGTCGGCGACAGCAGCATGCCTCACAGATCAACGCTGATATCAAAACAATTGTCGAGTGGGGATTAGCAAATAAAGTACAGTTCAACGTACAAAAAACTCAGGCAACAACACTGACAAAGAAGTCTCACGATGGCTTACCAACCGTGGAAATGGAGGGTCACCCCATAGTCGAATCACCTTCCGTCAAGCTCTTGGGAATCAACATCAACAATAACATGTCCTGGCACGACCACGTCGTCAGCATTGCTAAAACGGCATCCCAGAAGCTTGGAGTTTTGTTCCGCTGTAGGAAGTTGTATACACCAGAGCAGCTGCTGCTGCTCTACAAGGCACAGATCCGACCATCGCTGGAGTATTGCTCCCATGTATGGGGATGTGCTCCGAAGCACTCTCTAAAGCTTCTGGACAGTATCCAGAAAAGAGCAATTAGATTAATCGATACGCCTAACCTCACAAAGGACCTCCACAGCCTGGAACATCGAAGGAGGGTGGCTGACCTATGTCTGTTTTACAGATTCTATCACGGAAGATGTTCGAGTGAGCTCTCCCAGATAATAACACCAAAGGCCGTCCGAACCAGGAATACTAGAGAAGCTCTGCGAGCTCATCCTTACCAGGTCGAGGTCCTTACTCCCCGAACCGGTCTCCTCCAGCATTCCTTCTTTTGGAGAACTTCGACGCTGTGGAATCAGCTGCCGGGGAATTTGTTTCCCGACGGCTACAACCTGCAGCGTTTCAAATCTAACGTGAACAGACATTTGTCCTCTCGCAGCGCTTCTACAGCGCCATAGGCTTTCAGCCTTTGCGGGAGGCCGACCATAAAAAAAAAAAAAAAAAAAAACCAAAATGAGTAGAAAACAGCTAAAAACAACAGAAAGCAAGCAGATAACAGCTGTAAACGGTAGAAAATGACCAAATACAACCGAATAGAGCCAAATCCGGCTAAAAACGACAGAAAGTAAGCAGATAACAGCGCTAGACAACAGAAAACCACTAAACACAGCGGAATACAACTGAAAATAACAGAAAACAGCTCTTAGAACAACAGAAAGCAAGCAGATAGCGGCTGTAAACGGTAGAAAACGACCGAATACAACCAAATAGAACAGAAAACAGCGCTAAACAACAGAAAACGACAAAACACAGCCGAATAAAAATGAGTAGAAAACAGCTAAAAACAACAGAAAGCAGGCAGATAACAGCTGTAAACGGTAGAAAATGACCAAATACAACCGAATAGAGCCAAATCCGGCTAAAAACGACAGAAAGTAAGCAGATAACAGCGCTAGACAACAGAAAACCACTAAACACAGCGGAATACAACTGAAAATAACAGAAAACAGCTCTTAGAACAACAGAAAGCAAGCAGATAACGGCTGTAAACGGTAGAAAACGACCGAATAGAACCAACTAGAACAGAAAACAGAGCATAACAACAGAAAGCAGGCAGATAACAGCGCTAAACAATAGAAAACGACTAAATTCAGCCGAATACAACAAGAAAAGGACAGAAAACAGCTAGAAACAACAGAAATCAAGCAGATAACAACTGTAAACGGTACAAAACGACCAAATACAGCCGAATAGAGTCAAAACTAACGCAAAACGACAGAAAGCAAGCAGATAACGGCTGTAAACGCTAGAAAGCGACCGAGTACAACCAAATAGAACAGAAAACAGAGCACAACAACAGAAAGCGGGCAGATAACAGCGCTAAACAATAGAAAACGACTAAATTCAGCCGAATACAACAAGAAAAGAACAGAAAATAGCTAAAAACAACAAAAAGCAGGCAGATAACAGCTGTAAACGGTAGAAAATGACCAAATACAACCGAATAGAGTCAAATCCAGCTAAAAGCGACAGAAAGTAAGCAGATAACAGCGCTAAACAACAGAAAACGACAAAACACAGCCGAATACATCCGAAAATAACAGAAAAGAGCTCTCAAAACAACAGAAAGCAAGCAGATAACGGCTGTAAACGGTAGAAAACGACCGAATACAACCAAATAGAACAGAAAACAGAGCATAACAACAGAAAGCAGGCAGATAACAGCGCTAAACAACAGAAAACGACTAAACACAGCGGAATACAACCGAAAATAAAGGAAAACAGCTCTCAAAACAACAGAAAGCAAGCAGATAACGGCTGTAAACGGTAGGAAACGGCAGCATACAACTAAATAGAGCAGAAAACAGAGCATAACAACAGAAAGCGGGCAGATAACAGCGCTAAACAATTGAAAACGGCTAAATTCAGCCGAATACAACAAGAAAAGAACAGAAATAGCTAAAAACAACAGAAATCAAGCAGATAACACCTGTAAACGATAGAAAACGACCAAATACAACCGAGTAGGGTCAAAACTAACTCAAAACGACAGAAAGCAAGCAGATAACAGCGGGAAACAGCAGAAAACGACTAAACACAGCCGAATGCAACCAAAATGAGTAGAAAACAGCTAAAAAACAACAGAAAGCAGGCAGATAACAGCTGTAAACGGTAGAAAATGACCAAATACAACCGAATAGAACAGAAAACAGAGCATAACAACAGAAAGCAGGCAGATAACAGCGCTAAACAATAGAAAATGACTTAACTCAGCCGAATACAACAAGAAAAGAACAGAAAACAGCTGAAAACAACAGAAATCAAGCAGATAACAACTGTAAACGGTACAAAACGACCGAATACAACCAAATAGAACAGAAAACAGAGCATAACAACAGAAAGCAGGCAGATAACAGCGCTAAACAACAGAAAACGACTAAACACAGCGGAATACAACCGAAAATAACAGAAAACAGCTCTTAAAACAACAAAACAACCGTAAACGGTAGAAAACGACCAAATACAACCGAATAGAGTCAAAAATAACTCAAAACGACAAAAAGCAAGCAGACAACAGCGGGAAACAGTAGAAAGCGACTAAATACAGCCGAGTACAACAGAAAAGAGCAGAAAACCGCTAAAACCACGAGAAAGCGAGCAGATAACAACTGCAAAAGATAGGAGACGTCCAAATACAACCGAATAGAACAGGAAACAGCGCATAACAGCAGAAAGCAAGCAGATAACAGCGCAGAACAACAGAAAACGACTAAACACAGCGGAATGCAACCGAAAATAACGGCAGACAGCTCTCAAAACAACAGAAAGCAAGCAGATAACGGCTGTAAACGGTAGGAAACGACCGAATAAAACAAAATAGAACAGAAAACAGAGCATAACAACAGAAAGCAGGCAGATAACAGCGCTAAACAATAGAAAACGACTAAATTCAGCCGAATACAACAAGAAATGGACAGAAAACAGCTAAAAACAACAGAAATCAAGCAGATAACAACTGTAAACGGTACAAAACGACCAAATACAACCGAATAGAGTCAAATGAGCAGAAAACAGCTAAAAACAACAGAGGGCAGGCAGATGACAACTGGAAACGGTAGAAAACGGCCAAATACAACCCAATAGAGTCAAAACCAGCTAAAAACGACAGAAAGCAAGCAGATAACAGCGGAAAAAAATAGAAAACGAATAAACACAGCCGAATACAACAAAAAAGAGCAGAAACCAGCTAAAAACAAGAGAAAGCGAGCAGATAACAACTGCAAAAGATAGGAGACGTCAAAATACAACCGAATAGAACAAAAAACAGCGCATAACAGCAGAAAGCAAGCAGATAACAGCGCTAAATAACAGAAAGCGACTAAACACGGCGGAGTACAACCGAAAATAACATAAAACATCTCCCAAAACAACAGAGAGCAAGCAGATAACGGCTGTAAACGCTAGAAAGCGACCGAGTACAACCAAATAGAACAGAAAACAGAGTATAACAACAGAAAGCAGGCAGATAACAGCGCTAAACGATAGAAAACGACTAGATTCAGCCGAATACAACAAGAAAAGAACAGAAAACAGCCAAAAACAACAGAAATCAAGCAGATAACAACTGCAAACGGTAGAAAACGACCAAATACAACCGAATAGAGTCAAAACTAACTCAAAACGACAGAAAGAAAGCAGATAACAGCGGGAAACAATAGAAAACGACCAAGCACAGCCGAGTACAACCGAAATGAGCAGAAAACAGCTAAAAACAACAGAGAGCAGGCAGATGACAACTGGAAACGGTAGAAAACGGCCAAATACAACCCAATAGAGTCAAAACCAGCTAAAAACGACAGAAAGCAAGCAGATAACAGCGGGAAAAAATAGAAAACGAATAAACACAGCCGAATACAACAAAAAAGAGCAGAAAACAGCTAAAAACAAGAGAAAGCGAGCAGATAACAACTGCAAAAGATAGGAGACGTCAAAATACAACCGAATAGAACAAAAAACAGCGCATAACAGCAGAAAGCAAGCAGATAACAGCGCTAAACAACAGAAAACGACTAAACACAGCGGAATACAACCGAAAATAACATAAAACGGCTCTCAAAACGACAGAAAGCAAGCAGATAACAGCGGGAAACAGCAGAAAACGACTAAACACAGCCGAATGCAACCAAAATGAGTAGAAAACAGCTAAAAACAACAGAAAGCAGGCAGATAACAGCTGTAAACGGTAGAAAATGACCAAATACAACCGAATAGAACAGAAAACAGAGCATAACAACAGAAAGCAGGCAGATAACAGCGCTAAACAATAGAAAATGACTTAACTCAGCCGAATACAACAAGAAAAGAACAGAAAACAGCCAAAAACAACAGAAATCAAGCAGATAACAGCTGCAAACGGTAGAAAACGACCAAATACAACCGAATAGAGTCAAAACTAACTCAAAACGACAGAAAGAAAGCAGATAACAGCGGGAAACAATAGAAAGCGACCAAGGACAGCCGAGTACAACCGAAATGAGCAGAAAACAGCTAAAAACAACAGAGAGCAGGCAGATGACAACTGGAAACGGTAGAAAACGGCCAAATACAACCCAATAGAGTCAAAACCAGCTAAAAACGACAGAAAGCAAGCAGATAACAGCGGGAAAAAATAGAAAACGAATAAACACAGCCGAATACAACAAAAAAGAGCAGAAAACAGCTAAAAACAAGAGAAAGCGAGCAGATAACAACTGCAAAAGATAGGAGACGTCGAAATACAACCGAATAGAAAAAAAAACGGCGCATAACAGCAGAAAGCAAGCAGATAACAGCGCTAAACAACAGAAAACGACTAAACACAGCGGAATACAACCGAAAATAACATAAAACGGCTCTCAAAACGACAGAAAGCAAGCAGATAACAGCGCTAGACAATAGAAAACGACTAAATTCAGCCGAATACAACAAGAAAAGAACAGAAAGCAGCTAAAAAAAAACAGAAATCAAGCAGATAACAACTGTAAACGGTAGAAAACGACCAAATACAACCGAATAGAGTCAAAACTGACTCAAAACGACAGAAAGCAAGCAGATAGCAGCGCTAAACAACAGAAACCGACTAAACACAGCCGAATATATCCGAAAATAACAGAAAACAGCTCTCAAAACAACAGAAAGCAAGCAGATAACGGCTGTAAACGGTAGAAAGCGACCGCATACAACCAAATAGAACAGAAAACAGAGCATAACAACAGAAAGCGGGCAGATAACAGCGCTAAACAATAGAAAACGACTAAATTCAGCCGAATACAACAAGAAAAGAACAGAAAATAGCTAAAAACAACAGAAATCAAGCAGATAACAACTGTAGACGGTAGAAAACGACCAAATACAACCGAATAGAGTCAAAACTAACTCAAAACGACAGAAAGCAAGCAGTTAACAGCGGGAAACAGCAGAAAACGACTAAACATAGCCGAATACAGCCAAAATGAGTAGAAAACAGCTAAAAACAACAGAAAGCAAGCAGATAACGGCTGTAAACGGTAGAAAACGGCCGCATACAACTAAATAGAACAGAAAACAGAGCATAACAACAGAAAGCGGGCAGATAACAGCGCTAAACAATAGAAAACGACTAAACTCAGCCGAATACAACAAGAAAAGAACAGAAAATAGCTAAAAACAACAGAAATCAAGCAGATAACAACTGTAAATGGTAGAAAACGACCAAATACGACCGAATAGGGTCAAAACTAACTCAAAACGACAGAAAGCAAGCAGAAAGCAGCGGGAAACAACAGAAAACGACTAAACACAGCCGAGTACAACCAAAATGAGTAGAAAACAGCTAAAAACAACAGAAAGCAGGCAGATAACAGCTGTAAACGGTAGAAAATGACCAAATACAACCGAATAGAGTCAAATCCAGCTAAAAGCGACAGAAAGTAAGCAGATAACAGCGCTAAACGACAGAAAACGACCAAACACAGCGGAATACATCTGGAAATAACAGAAAACAGCTCTCAACACAACAGAAAGCAAGCAGATAAAGGCTGTAAACGGTAGAAAACGCCCGAATGCAACCAAGTAGAACAGAAAACAGAGCATAACGGCAGAAAGCAAGCAGATAACAGCGCTAAACTATAGAAGATGACTAAATTCAGCCGAATACAACAAGAAAAGTACAGAAAACAGCTAAAAACAACAGAAATCAAGCAGATAACAACTGGAAACGGTAGAAGACCAAATACAACCGAGTAGAGCCAAAACTGACTCAAAACGACAGAAAGCTAGCAGATAACAGCGGGAAACAGCAGAAAACGACTAAACACAGCCGAATACAACCAGGATGAGTAGAAAACAGCTAAAAACAACAGAAAGCAGGCAGATAACAGCTGTAAACGGCAGAAAATGAACAAATACAACCGAATAGAGTCAAATCCAGCGAAAAACGACAGAAAGTAAGCAGATAACAGCGCTAAACAACAGAAAACGACTAAGCACAGCCGAATACATCCTAAAATAACAGAAAACAGCCCTCAAAGTAACAAGAAGCAAGCAGATAACGGCTGTAAACGGTAGAAAGCGGCCGCATACAACTAAATAGAACAGAAAACAGAGCATAACAACAGAAAGCGGGCAGATAACAGCGCTATACAATAGAAAACGACTAAATTCAGCCGAATACAACAAGAAAAGAACAGAAAATAGCTAAAAACAACAGAAATCAAGCAGATAACAACTGTAAACTGTACGAAACGACCAAATACAACCGAATAGAGTCAAAAATAACTCAAAACGACAGAAAGCAAGCAGATAACAGCGGGAAACAATAGAAAACGACCAAGCACAGCCGAGTACAACCGAAATGAGCAGAAAACAGCTAAAAACAACAGAGAGCAGGCAGATAACAACTTGAAACGGTAGAAAACGGCCAAATACAACCCAATAGAGTCAAAACCAGCTAAAAACGACAGAAAGCAAGCAGATAACAGCGGGAAAAAATAGAAAACGAATAAACACAGCCGAATACAACAAAAAAGAGCAGAAAACAGCTAAAAGCAAGAGAAAGCGAGCAGATAACAACTGCAAAAGATAGGAGACGTCAAAATACAACCGAATAGAACAAAAAACAGCGCATCACAGCAGAAAGCAAGCAGATGACAGCGCTAAACAACAGAAAATGACTAAACACAGCGGAATACAACCGAAAATAACATAAGACAGCTCTCAAAACAACAGAAAGCAAGCAGATAACAGCGCTGAGCAACAGAAAACGACTAAACACAGCCGAATACATCCGAAAATAACAGAAAAGAGCTCCCAAAACAACAGAAAGCAAGCAGATAACGGCTGTAAACGGTAGAAAACGACCGAATACAACCAAATAGGACAGAAAACAGAGCATAACAACAGAAAGCAGGCAGATAACAGCGCTAAACAACAGAAAACGACTAAACACAGCGGAATACAACCGAAAATAACATAAAACATCTCCCAAAACAACAGAGAGCAAGCAGATAACGGCTGTAAACGCTAGAAAGCGACCGAGTACAACCAAATAGAACAGAAAACAGAGTATAACAACAGAAAGCAGGCAGATAACAGCGCTAAACGATAGAAAACGACTTAACTCAGCCGAATACAACAAGAAAAGAACAGAAAACAGCTGAAAACAACAGAAATCAAGCAGATAACAACTGTAAACGGTACAAAACGACCGAATACAACCAAATAGAACAGAAAACAGAGCATAACAACAGAAAGCAGGCAGATAACAGCGCTAAACAACAGAAAACGACTAAACACAGCGGAATACAACCGAAAATAACAGAAAGCAGCTCTTAAAACAACAGAACAACCGTAAACGGTAGAAAACGACCAAATACAACCGAATAGAGTCAAAAATAACTCAAAACGACAAAAAGCAAGCAGACAACAGCGGGAAACAATAGAAAGCGACTAAATACAGCCGAGTACAACAGAAAAGAGCAGAAAACAGCTAAAAACACGAGAAAGCGAGCAGATAACAACTGCAAAAGATAGGAGACGTCCAAATACAACCGAATAGAACAGGAAACAGCGCATAACAGCAGAAAGCAAGCAGATAACAGCGCAGAACGACAGAAAACGACTAAACACAGCGGAATGCAACCGAAAATAACGGCAGACAGCTCTCAAAACAACAGAAAGTAAGCAGATAACGGCTGTAAACGGTAGAAAACGACCGAATACAACAAAATAGAACAGAAAACAGAGCATAACAACAGAAAGCAGGCAGATAACAGCGCTAAACAATAGAAAACGACTAAATTCAGCCGAATACAACAAGAAATGGACAGAAAACAGCTAAAAACAACAGAAATCAAGCAGATAACAACTGTAAACGGTACAAAACGACCAAATACAACCGAATAGAGTCAAATGAGCAGAAAACAGCTAAAAACAACAGAGGGCAGGCAGATGACAACTGGAAACGGTAGAAAACGGCCAAATACAACCCAATAGAGTCAAAACCAGCTAAAAACGACAGAAAGCAAGCAGATAACAGCGGGAAAAAATAGAAAACGAATAAACACAGCCGAATACAACAAAAAAGAGCAGAAAACAGCTAAAAACAAGAGAAAGCGAGCAGATAACAACTGCAAAAGATAGGAGACGTCAAAATACAACCGAATAGAACAAAAAACAGCGCATAACAGCAGAAAGCAAGCAGATAACAGCGCTAAACAACAGAAAACGACTAAACACAGCGGAATACAACCGAAAATAACATAAAACGGCTCTCAAAACGACAGAAAGCAAGCAGATAACAGCGCTAGACAATAGAAAACGACTAAATTCACCCGAATACAACAAGAAAAGAACAGAAAGCAGCTAAAAAAAACAGAAATCAAGCAGATAACAACTGTAAACGGTAGAAAACGACCAAATACAACCGAATAGAGTCAAAACTGACTCAAAACGACAGAAAGCAAGCAGATAGCAGCGCTAAACAACAGAAACCGACTAAACACAGCCGAATATATCCGAAAATAACAGAAAACAGCTCTCAAAACAACAGAAAGCAAGCAGATAACGGCTGTAAACGGTAGAAAGCGACCGCATACAACCAAATAGAACAGAAAACAGAGCATAACAACAGAAAGCGGGCAGATAACAGCGCTAAACAATAGAAAACGACTAAATTCAGCCGAATACAACAAGAAAAGAACAGAAAATAGCTAAAAACAACAGAAATCAAGCAGATAACAGCTGTAGACGGTAGAAAACGACCAAATACAACCGAATAGAGTCAAAACTAACTCAAAACGACAGAAAGCAAGCAGTTAACAGCGGGAAACAGCAGAAAACGACTAAACATAGCCGAATACAGCCAAAATGAGTAGAAAACAGCTAAAAACAACAGAAAGCAAGCAGATAACGGCTGTAAACGGTAGAAAACGGCCGCATACAACTAAATAGAACAGAAAACAGAGCATAACAACAGAAAGCGGGCAGATAACAGCGCTAAACAATAGAAAACGACTAAACTCAGCCGAATACAACAAGAAAAGAACAGAAAATAGCTAAAAACAACAGAAATCAAGCAGATAACAACTGTAAATGGTAGAAAACGACCAAATACGACCGAATAGGGTCAAAACTAACTCAAAACGACAGAAAGCAAGCAGAAAGCAGCGGGAAACAACAGAAAACGACTAAACACAGCCGAGTACAACCAAAATGAGTAGAAAACAGCTAAAAACAACAGAAAGCAGGCAGATAACAGCTGTAAACGGTAGAAAATGACCAAATACAACCGAATAGAGTCAAATCCAGCTAAAAGCGACAGAAAGTAAGCAGATAACAGCGCTAAACGACAGAAAACGACCAAATACAGCGGAATACATCTGGAAATAACAGAAAACAGCTCTCAACACAACAGAAAGCAAGCAGATAAAGGCTGTAAACGGTAGAAAACGCCCGAATGCAACCAAGTAGAACAGAAAACAGAGCATAACGGCAGAAAGCAAGCAGATAACAGCGCTAAACTATAGAAGATGACTAAATTCAGCCGAATACAACAAGAAAAGTACAGAAAACAGCTAAAAACAACAGAAATCAAGCAGATAACAACTGGAAACGGTAGAAGACGACCAAATACAACCGAGTAGAGCCAAAACTGACTCAACACGACAGAAAGCTAGCAGATAACAGCGGGAAACAGCAGAAAACGACTAAACACAGCCGAATACAACCAGGATGAGTAGAAAACAGCTAAAAACAACAGAAAGCAGGCAGATAACAGCTGTAAACGGCAGAAAATGAACAAATACAACCGAATAGAGTCAAATCCAGCGAAAAACGACAGAAAGTAAGCAGATAACAGCGCTAAACAACAGAAAACGACTAAGCACAGCCGAATACATCCTAAAATAACAGAAAACAGCCCTCAAAGTAACAAGAAGCAAGCAGATAACGGCTGTAAACGGTAGAAAGCGGCCGCATACAACTAAATAGAACAGAAAACAGAGCATAACAACAGAAAGCGGGCAGATAACAGCGCTATACAATAGAAAACGACTAAATTCAGCCGAATACAACAAGAAAAGAACAGAAAATAGCTAAAAACAACAGAAATCAAGCAGATAACAACTGTAAACTGTACGAAACGACCAAATACAACCGAATAGAGTCAAAAATAACTCAAAACGACAGAAAGCAAGCAGATAACAGCGGGAAACAATAGAAAACGACCAAGCACAGCCGAGTACAACCGAAATGAGCAGAAAACAGCTAAAAACAACAGAGAGCAGGCAGATAACAACTGGAAACGGTAGAAAACGGCCAAATACAACCCAATAGAGTCAAAACCAGCTAAAAACGACAGAAAGCAAGCAGATAACAGCGGGAAAAAATAGAAAACGAATAAACACAGCCGAATACAACAAAAAAGAGCACAAAACAGCTAAAAGCAAGAGAAAGCGAGCAGATAACAACTGCAAAAGATAGGAGACGTCAAAATACAACCGAATAGAACAAAAAACAGCGCATCACAGCAGAAAGCAAGCAGATGACAGCGCTAAACAACAGAAAATGACTAAACACAGCGGAATACAACCGAAAATAACATAAGACAGCTCTCAAAACAACAGAAAGCAAGCAGATAACAGCGCTAAGCAACAGAAAACGACTAAACACAGCCGAATACATCCGAAAATAACAGAAAAGGGCTCCCAAAACAACAGAAAGCAAGCAGATAACGGCTGTAAACGGTAGAAAACGACCGAATACAACCAAATAGGACAGAAAACAGAGCATAACAACAGAAAGCAGGGAGATAACAGCGCTAAACAACAGAAAACGACTAAACACAGCGGAATACAACCGAAAATAACAGAAAACAGCTCTCAAAACAACAGAAAGCAAGCAGATAACGGCTGCAAACGGTAGAAAACGACTGAATACAAACAAATAGAACAGAAAACAGAGCATAACAACAGAAAGCAGGCAGATAACAGCGCTAAACAATAGAAAATGACTAAATTCAGCCGAATACAACAAGAAAAGAACAGAAAACAGCTAAAAACAACAGAAATCAAGCAGATAACAACTGTAAACGGTACAAAACGACCGAGTACAACCAAATAGAACAGAAAACAGAGCATAACAACAGAAAGCAGGCAGATAACAGCGCTAAACAACA
Organism: Callosobruchus maculatus; assembly: GCA_951848785.1. Classification (NCBI taxonomy): domain Eukaryota; kingdom Metazoa; phylum Arthropoda; class Insecta; order Coleoptera; family Chrysomelidae; genus Callosobruchus; species Callosobruchus maculatus. The sequence goes on along the minus strand of CATOUR010000604.1, from coordinate 28,660 downwards.
GAAAACGACTAAGCACAGCGGAATACAACCGAAAATAACAGAAAACAGCTCCTAAAACAACAGAAATCAAGCAGAGAACAACCGTAAACGGTAGAAAATGACCAAATACAACCGAATAGAGTCAAAAATAACTCGAAACGACAAAAAGCAAGCAGACAACAGCGGGAAACAATAGAAAGCGACTAAATACAGCCGAGTACAACAGAAAAGAGCAGAAAACAGAAAAACACGAGAAAGCGAGCAGATAACAACTGCAAAAGATAGGAGACGTCCAAATACAACCGAATAGAACAGGAAACAGCGCATAACAGCAGAAAGCAAGCAGATAACAGAGCAGAACAACAGAAAACGACTAAACACAGCGGAATGCAACCGAAAATAACGGAAAACAGCTCTCAAAACAACAGAAAGCAAGCAGATAACGGCTGTAAACGGTAGAAAACGACCGAATACAACCAAATAGAACAGAAAACAGAGCATAACAACAGAAAGCAGGCAGATAACAGCGCTAAACAATAGAAAACGACTAAATTCAGCCGAATACAACAAGAAAAGGACAGAAAACAGCTAAAAACAACAGAAATCAAGCAGATAACAACTGTAAACGGTACAAAACGACCAAATACAACCGAATAGAGTCAAAACTAACTCAAAACGACAGAAAGAAAGCAGATAACAGCGGGAAACAATAGAAAACGACCAAGCACAGCCGAGTACAACCGAAATGAGCAGAAAACAGCTAAAAACAACAGAGAGCAGGCAGATGACAACTGGAAACGGAAGAAAACGGCCAAATACAACCCAATAGAGTCAAAACCACCTGAAAACGACAGAAAGCAAGCAGATAACAGCGGGAAAAAATAGAAAACGAATAAACACAGCCGAATACAACAAAAAAGAGCAGAAAACAGCTAAAAACAAGAGAAAGCGAGCAGATAACAACTGCAAAAGATAGGAGACGTCAAAATACAACCGAATAGAACAAAAAACAGCGCATAACAGCAGAAAGCAAGCAGATAACAGCGCTAAACAACAGAAAACGACTAAGCACAGCCGAATACGTCCGAAAATAGCAGAAAACAGCTCTCAAAGCAACAGCAAGCAGATAACGGCTGTAAACGGTAGGAAACGGCCGCATACAACTAAATAGAACAGAAAACAGAGCATAACAACAGAAAGCGGGCAGATAACAGCGCTAAACAATAGAAAATGACTAAATTCAGCCGAATACAACAAGAAAAGAACAGAAAACGGCTAAAAACAACAGAAATCAAGCAGATAACAACTGTAAACGGCACAAAACGACCAAATACAACCGAATAGAACAGAAAACAGAGCATAACAACAGAAAGCAGGCAGATAACAGCGCTAAACAACAGAAAACGACAAAACACAGCCGAATACATCCGAAAATAACAGAAAACAGCTCTCAAAACAACAGAAAGCAAGCAGATAACGGCTGTAAACGGTAGAAAACGACTGAATACAACCAAATAGAACAGAAAACAGAGCATAACGACAGAAAGAAGGCAGATAAAAGCGCCAAACAATAAAAAACGACTAAATTCAGCCGAATACAACAAGAAAAGTACAGAAAACAGCTAAAAACAACAGAAATCGAGTAGATAACAACTGTAAACGATAGAAAACGACCAAATACAACCGAATAGAGCCAAAACCGACAGAAAGCAAGCAGATAACAGCGCTAAACAAGAGAAAACGACTAAGCACAGCCGAATACATCCGAAAATAGCAGAAAACAGCTCTCAAAGCAACAGAAAGCAAGCAGATAACGGCTGTAAACGGTAGGAAACGGCCGCGTACAACTAAATAGAACAGAAAACAGAGCATAACACCAGAAAGCGGGCAGATAACAGCGCTAAACAATAGAAAACGACTAAATTCAGCCGAATACAACAAGAAAAGAACAGAAAATAGCTAAAAACAACAGAAATCAAGCAGATAACAACTGTAAACGATAGAAAACGACCAAATACAACCGAATAGGGTCAGAACTAACTCAAAACGACAGAAAGCAAGCAGATAACAGCGGGAAACAGCAGAAAACGACTAAACACAGCCAACCAAAATGAGTAGAAAACAGCTAAAAACAACAAAAAGCGGGCAGATAACAGCTGTAAACGGCAGAAAATGACCAAATACAACCGAATAGAGTCAAATCCAGCTAAAAGCGACAGAAAGTAAGCAGATAACAGCGCTAAGCTACAGAAAACGACTAAATACAGCGGAATACAACTGAAAATAACAGAAAACAGCTCCTAGAACAACAGAAAGCAAGCAGATAACGGCTGTAAATGGTAGAAAACGACCGAATACAACCAAATAGAACAGAAAACAGAGCATAACAACAGAAAGCAGGCAGATAACAGCGCTAAACAATAGAAAATGATCAAATTCAGCCGAATACAACAAGAAAAGAATAGAAAACAGCTAAAAACAACAGAAATCAAGCAGATAACAACTGTAAACGATACAAAACGACCAAATACAACCGAATAGAACAGAAAACAGAGCATAACAACAGAAAGCAGGCAGATAACAGCCCTAAACAACAGAAAACGACAAAACACAGCCGAATGCATCCGAAAATAACAGAAAACAGCTCTCAAAACAACAGAAAGCAAGCAGGTAACGGCTGTAAACGGTAGAGAACGACTGAATACAACCAAATAGAGCAGAAAACAGGGTGTAGCGCCAAGGGTCAATAACCATTATGTAATGTGTGATAATACTTATACGGTAGAAATTATGGAAACTAACAGCAGTGTTATGTGTAATTATTGCAATTGTGCGGTATCAGCATGATATCCACACCAATATACATGTAACTGATTTGATTACCCAATACACTTGAATACTGAGAGTCACCACGAGTGTTTTCTTGCAAGACAATACCATTTCCTGCCTATCTGAACTTTACATGGCGATCCTGCCAGGATCCTTATATTAAATATGGCCATATTAAATCCATGACATTTTATTAATCATGTGCTACTATGACACGCTATCCATTTGAGTTTGACACCGACGTCTTACACTTGAGATAGGCAGGAAATGGTATTGTCTTGCAAGAAAACACTCGTGGTGACTCTCAGTATTCAAGTGTATTGGGTAATCAAATCAGTTACATGTATATTGGTGTGGATATCATGCTGATACCGCACAATTGCAATAATTACACATAACACTGCTGTTAGTTTCCATAATTTCTACCGTATAAGTATTATCACACATTACATAATGGTTATTGACCCTTGGCGCTACACCTTCCCCTCTTAGAAAAAGGTCTTTCACTATGGCCACTTGTGAAAGACTTTTTTGAAAATGCAATGGGATAGCTGGTGTGCAGTAGGTATTGGAAAAAAATTTAAAATAAAAAGTCGATATGAAAATCTGAATAGAAAACTCATCTGTAGCAATGTTGTCTTATACACCTAATACTAAAATAAAAAAGAATATTTCAGTCTGCATCATCGTAATGGATTTGGAATATAACATCCGTCAGTGTGTCAGTACATATAGCTGCAACAGCAAAAATACAATTACATCTAAAAATAACAATATGATAATCTTACATTTTCTAACTAAACCACAGGCCTGCGTTAATTACATTCAATGAAAATAGTACAGTTAACTTAGCTAGACATTTGGTATATATTTTTTTAGTCTGTTCTTATGAACAGTGGTGACCTTTCCCTTACTGTCCTTAATGACACAATTTGGTTCCTCTAGACTGACAACCGTAAAAGGACCTTTATACCACGGATCCAATTTTTGTCGGCCTTCATTGGTCATCAATACAAGGTCTCCCGGGTATAAGCTTAGTGAATGTGAATTTGAATCGAACTTACTTTTTCTAACTACTTTAGCTTTTTCGAGAAACTCTTTAGCCCTATTTTGAGCTTTTTGCAACCTGAAGCGTACTTCCTTATCATATGCTTCAATATTATATAATGGTTCAATTCGGCTTTGATTCATAAAGTCTGGCAAGTCAACTGACCTTCCAAACACAAGCTCAAACGGAGTGAAATTATGATAGGTACTAGGAGTAGTATTGTAACAAAAGGCAAAGTATTTACACCACGAATCCCATTCCATTAGAGTTTCATCGGAATATGCACGTAAAAACTCGTTTAGTACCCTGTGGTTCCTCTCACACCCCCCGATTGATTGACTATGGTAGCTGGTGGACATTTTATGATCAGTACTCAGTAGTTGTGTTAGATTTTTGAAAATCTCGTTCCTATATTCCGTCCCCATGTCCGTTCGAAACGTTTTCACTGGGCCGTATATTAGGATAAAGTTTTCAAAAATCGCTTGGGCTATTGTTCTGGCTTCCTTATTCGAAGTAGGGATTATTACAATGTATTTTGTAAGTTCACATTGCAGCGTTACTGCGTACACATTACCTTTATTTGATGTTAAGAAAGGTCCTATGGTATCAAGAGAAACAATATCAAAAGCCTTCTGAGGAGTTGGGGTTATGGTTAAAGGTTCCAGGCTTTTTGCAGAAGCCTTATTTATTTGACACTTGTGACATTGTTTCACAAAATTTGCAACATCTCTGGACATGTGTTTCCACCAATAGAATGATTTAATTTTCTTTAGAAGTCGCTTTTGTCCACAATGTCCACCCAGCAAAGGGTTATTGTGAAACTTTGCTAGTATATTTTGTCTTTCACTTGGATCAGAAATAAGTTTCAATTCGGAGCAAAGAATAATAGTCAAATTTTTAAGAGTTTCTTGACCGGTCTGTTTAAATTGATTTATAGTGCACTTTTTAAATATTTTATCGTTCAAGTATAATCTTAAGTTGACAATATCTCTCCCATTGGCCATTTTTTCAAGCACAGATAATAATTGCGCTAACGCAATATTACCGTTAACGAGAGGAACTGTCTCACGCGCGTTTAGTTTATTTTTCTTATAAATATTTATTTTAATTGAATTTCTATCTATTTCAAATCTTATAACAGGATATTTTAAAACGTCGTAGTTATTTATAGTTTCATATACCTTGGGATGATCTGACAGCTTTTCCACAGATTTGTTTTCAATACTTTTGTTGTTTTTTTGTAGCAATTTTGACTTAGATCTTGTAACCATCGCTAGAACTGACGATGAGTCTGACTTGATCCTCTTCAGGTCGCATAACGAAATCCTTGATAAAGCGTCTGCACATACATTATTTTTACCTTTTATGTATTCAATTTCAAAGTCAAACTCCTCCAAATCTAGCCGCATTCTTGTCAATTTTGATGACGGATCGGTTTTTGAAAACAGGTAAACCAACGGTTTATGATCCGTCTTTACCAAAAATTTTTGACCATAAAGGTAACATCTGAAGTAAGTTAAAGCCCAATGGATAGCTGTCAATTCTTTCAAAATAATAGGCTTATGAGATTCACCCTTAGTAAACGATCGAGATGCGTACGCCACTGGTAAATCGCATCCATTGTACTCCTGACAGAGTACTGCAGAACAATGATTCTGTGACGCATCTGTAACTACGATAAACTTTTTTGTAAAGTCAGGGTATTTCAATATTGTTGGACTTTTTAATGCTTCTTTTAATGAATCAAAAGCAGTTTGGCATTCGTCTGTCCATTTGAACTCAACATTTTTGCGAAGTAATCTATTTAACGGGTAAGTGACCTCAGCGAAACGCGGTATAAACCTGCGATAATAATTGCAAAATGCTACAAACCGACGTACTTCGTCAGGAGTTTGTGGTATCGGATACCTGTCAATTACCTCATATTTTGAGTCATCTGGTAAAATGCCTTGATCAGTAATTTTGTGACCTAAATAAGACACTTCTTTCAAAAAAAACGAACATTTTTCGGGATTTAATTTTAGACTGTACTTTTCACATGTTTCAAATACTTTTCTCAAATTACTCATATGATATTTTTCTGAATAACCCGTAATGCATAAATCATCCACATAAAGAAATGCCCTTTCTGGGGTTATCCCTGCGAACGCCATAGTCATCATACGTTGAAAACTGTTTGGACTCACAGAGAGTCCGAAGGGCAGCCTAGTGAATCGAAATGACCCCTTATTATCCACACTAAAAGATGTTAAATCACGTGACCCCTCGTCTAGACCAACTTGATGAAAGCCCGAGGCTAGATCCACTACAGAGAACCACTTGGATCTGCCTAATTGGTCTAGGATATCATCAATTCTTGGTAGAGGGAACTTATCAGCAATTAATTTTTTATTCAATTGTCTGAAATCTACTACTAAACGGTATGCCTTCTCGCCATTTACAGATTTTTTCGGGACTAATAGAATTGGATTGTTATATTCTGACAATGACGGTTCAATTGTCTCATTTTCTAAGAGTCTGTCAATCTGTCGATTGATTTCCTCTTTTTGTAAAATTGGTACCCTATAATTTTTTATATATACTGGGGATGGGTCTGATAGTCTCAACTTTTGCGTATAGAAGTTATTCACTGTTAGTTTGTCACCCTTCAGTGCAAATATATCAGAAAATTCTACGCACAACTTTTCGAGATCGTTTTTTACATAAGTAGGGACATTTTTAGTATTAAGCTGAGCAAGCAATTGGGTATGTCGATCATTTGACTCGATTTCAATGTTATAGATATTAAACTCATGTAAACTGATTGTCTCTAGAGCATCTATTTTCAGAGAAACACTTTCGAACGTTGTATTTATGATTCTTATTAATGGACTTTCTTTTGAAACAATAGTTCTGGCTATAAAAACACCAGGGAACAATTCTTTATTCAAAACCACAGCATCCCTTGCCAAATATTTCAGACAATTTACTTCTCTTACTACTTCACATCTACTTGGAACATAAACGATATTGTCTTCTAGGCTACTATGAATAGGCAAAATTAACGTTATATTATTATTCAACAAAATGCTTATGGTCCAGTCGTAGTAATTTAAATGGGTTTTGTATCTTATTAGGAAATCCCTTCCCAAGATTCCGTCACAAGGGATTGGAAAATTTTCGCTTACTGTGTGAAAAGTTTGACTGATTTTGTATCCGTCAATTAAAATATTAGTGTTTGTAGTACCTAGAGATTCTACGAGCTCGGGTGATACCCCTTTAATTTTACTTTTACTCGAAATATTAACTATCTGATCAGGATCTACAGATGTCCTTTTAAAAAGTGAAATATCAGCACCAGTGTCTACTAATAAAGTGTTGTTTCTCCCTGTCATTTCCAATCTAAGAACTACAAAGTTAGAAAGTGTTAAATTCAGTGAATATATATTCAGATTTCCCCCAATCGAGTCTCTTGGGGGCTGATCCGGTTTTCCGACTCAGCCTGCGAGTTGTAGTGCCTAACCTGTTGTATACCACCTGCGTATCTTTGGTATCTTCCCCTATTATTATAGTTTTGGAAGTTGGTCGCATTTCCGCCTCCTCTAAAATAACCAGCCCTATTGTTGCCTCTACGATTATATCCATAACTATCACTACTTCCCACGTCATTATAATTACTACCTCTATTATTATTGTTATAAAAATATCTTCCTCTGCTGCGGCGAAGACTATTTGAGTGGTTATGGTTCCTATAATAAAATACGTTACTCTGGGGAGACTCAGAGTTAGTATTTACGAACTTTGTAACTAATTCTTGCAGGGTGTTAAAAGTACCAGCTTCGACTACTATGCGTGCTTTTTGCGAATTTGCGTTGGTGCTTAGCGCTTTAACAGCTGTATCCACCGTATAGTTCTGCGCAACTTGACACGGTACGCCTTCGCTGATATAAGCACTCTGTAACTTGCCGGCCAAGGACTCGATTTCAGCCGCAAAGGTCGCTGCATCTTTACCATTTTGTTTACAATTCAAAATTCTTGCACTTAGTAAACGCGAGCTTTCCCCTTTAATATTAAATTTCAGTTTTTGTATTATATCATCAATTGTCTGTTCAGATGTGATAAGATCCCTGGCTCTACCTGTTAATCTAGCCTTTATGAATGCTATCGCATTTTCTGTATGCTCCCCACAATTATTTTTTAGCAATAATAATGAGTCTAAAAATGATCTCAAATTGTCCGGGCTACCATCGAACTGCGTTGGCACTAGTTTACTTGCCAAATTGAAAAAATCAACCGCCGACATTGCCATGTTTTCTTCCTCTGATTCAAAATCCTCGTCTACTATTGATATATCGATTTTCTCAAGACAAGAAATCGGTATTTTATAACGCACTTTTAGCGACTGAAAGGCCTGTATAACCTTATCCCTACAATATAAATATTCTTGGTTGCAAATATTCCGCTCTAATTCATCCAAAGAACCCCACGAGTTAGTTAAAGTAGCGACAATCTGGTTAAGTATTGATACAAGGCTATCTCTTATATCATTTCTAGTATCTTCACCTCTTGGAACCTGTTTTTTGATTGCCCTTTTAGCCTGAGATTGAATATTTCTTTTCAACTGACCTAATTTCAATATTAAACCTTGATTTTCAGCCTGCATTCAGGACAGTAAAGTAAAAGGTATCCAAAATGTTGTGGCATATATGAAAATTCAAATTAAACATACAAAATAGATTGACCTGTTGCTCACTTACAGTGTTTCTAATCCTAGCGCACCACTCTTGAACCACTCGAGTATTTCACCGCTTGCCGACACGTCACGTCGCGATCTTTTACGATGCAGGGAGAATGTCACTTGCCCTTTTACGCGGAATTACGAAACTGCACTGCAAAATGTCTGTCGTCCCGGAGATTGTCTTAAACATTATGGACGGATGCTACTGACGCTGCTAAACTACGCCTCATTCGACGTTTCACTCCTTTCACGTGGATCTGGAACAGCTTGAGGGCAAACTGCAGCACCAACAGGGTTAAGATGAGGTATAGCACTATCTTAACATCCCTGGTAACATTATACTCCTCCTGGGTCACTATGAAGTTGGAGTTAACTGCACCGTTCTCCGTTAGGTCCTGATGTTTGGATTTGCTGGACCCCATTTTTAACTTTTAACTTTTTATATGATCCTGGATTTTACCATACTTATCCACTCTTATTATGTATTTTGTACGTTTTTCGGCAGGATCGCCATGTAAAGTTCAGATAGGCAGGAAATGGTATTGTCTTGCAAGAAAACACTCGTGGTGACTCTCAGTATTCAAGTGTATTGGGTAATCAAATCAGTTACATGTATATTGGTGTGGATATCATGCTGATACCGCACAATTGCAATAATTACACATAACACTGCTGTTAGTTTCCATAATTTCTACCGTATAAGTATTATCACACATTACATAATGGTTATTGACCCTTGGCGCTACAAGGGCATAACAACAGAAAAAAGGCAGATAAAGGCGCTAAACAATAAAAAACGACTAAATTCAGCCGAATACAACAAGAAAAGAACAGAAAACAGCTAAAAACAACAGAAATCGAGTAGATAACAACTGTAAACGATAGAAAACGACCAAATACAACCGAATAGAGCCAAAACCGACAGAAAGCAAGCAGATAACAGCGCTAAACAAGAGAAAACGACTAAGCACAGCCGAATACATCCGAAAATAGCAGAAAACAGCTCTCAAAGCAACAGAAAGCAAGCAGATAACGGCTGTAAACGGTAGGAAACGGCCGCGTACAACTAAATAGAACAGAAAACAGAGCATAACACCAGAAAGCGGCAGATAACAGCGCTAAACAATAGAAAACGACTAAATTCAGCCGAATACAACAAGAAAAGAACAGAAAATAGCCAAAAACAACAGAAATCAAGCAGATAACAACTGTAAACGATAGAAAACGACCAAATACAACCGAATAGGGTCAGAACTAACTCAAAACGACAGAAAGCAAGCAGATAACAGCGGGAAACAGCAGAAAACGACTAAACACAGCCGAATACAACCAAAATGAGTAGAAAACAGCTAAAAACAACAGAAAGCAGGCAGATAACAGCTGTAAACGGTAGAAAATGACCAAATACAACCGAATAGAGCCAAATCCGGCTAAAAACGACAGAAAGTGAGCAGATAACGGCGCTAGACAACAGAAAACCACTAAACACAGCGGAATACAACTGAAAATAACAGAAAACAGCTCTTAGAACAACAGAAAGCAGGCAGATAACGGCTGTAAACGGTAGAAAACGACCGAATACAACCAACTAGAACAGAAAACAGAGCATAACAACAGAAAGCAGGCAGATAACAGCGCTAAACAACAGAAAACGACTAAATTCAGCCGAATACAACAAGAAAAGGACAGAAAACAGCTAAAAACAACAGAAATCAAGCAGATAAAAACTGTAAACGGTACAAAACGACCAAGTACAACCGAATAGAGTCAAAACTAACGCAAAACGACACAAAGCAAGCAGATAACGGCTGTAAACGCTAGAAAGCGACCGAGTACAACCAAATAGAACAGAAAACAGAGCACAACAACAGAAAGCGGGCAGATAACAGCGCTAAACAATAGAAAACGACTAAGTTCAGCCGAATACAACAAGAAAAGAACAGAAAATAGCTAAAAACAACAAAAAGCAGGCAGATAACAGCTGTAAACGGTAGAAAATGACCAAATACAACCGAATAGAGTCAAATCCAGCTAAAAGCGACAGAAAGTAAGCAGATAACAGCGCTAAGCAACAGAAAACGACTAAATACAGCGGAATACAACTGCAAATAACAGAAAACAGCTCCTAGAACAACAGAAAGCAAGCAGATAACGGCTGTAAACGGTAGAAAACGACCGAATACAACCAAATAGAACAGAAAACAGAGCATAACAACAGAAAGCAGGCAGATAACAGCGCTAAACAATAGAAAATGACTAAATTCAGCCAAATACAACAAGAAAAGAACAGAAAACAGCTAAAACAACAGAAATCAAGCAGATAACAACTGTAAACGGTACAAAACGACCAAATACAACCGAATAGAACAGAAAACAGAGCATAACAACAGAAAGCAGGCAGATAACAGCGCTAAACAACAGAAAACGACAAAACACAGCCGAATACATCCGAAAATAACAGAAAACAGCTCTCAAAACTACAGAAAGCAAGCAGATAACGGCTGTAAACGGTAGAAAACGACTGAATACAACCAAATAGAACAGAAAACAGAGCATAACAACAGAAAGAAGGCAGATAAAAGCGCCAAACAATAAAAACCAACTAAATTCAGCCGAGTACAACAAGAAAAGAAAAGAAAACAGCTAAAAACAACAGAAATCGAGTAAATAACAACTGTAAACGATAGAAAACGACCAAATACAACCGAATAGAGCCAAAACCGACAGAAAGCAAGCAGATAACAGCGCTAAACAAGAGAGAACGACTAAGCACAGCCGAATAAATCCGAAAATAACAGAAAACAGATCTCAAAGCAACAGAAAGCAAGCAGATAACGGCTGTAAACGGTAGGAAACGGCCGCATACAACTGAATAGAACAGAAAACAGAACATAACAGCAGAAAGCGGGCAGATAACAGCGCTAAACAATAGAAAACGACTAAATTCAGCCGAATACAACAAGAAAAGAACAGAAAATAGCTAAGAACAACAGAAATCAAGCAGATAACAACTGTAAACGATAGAAAACGACCAAATACAACCGAATAGGGTCAGAACTAACTCAAAACGACAGAAAGCAAGCAGATAACAGCGGGAAAGAGCAGAAAACGACTAAACACAGCCGAATACAACCAAAATGAGTAGAAAACAGCTAAAAACAACAGAAAGCAGGCAGATAACAGCTGTAAACGGTAGAAAACGACTGAATACAACCAAATAGAACAGAAAACAGAGCATAACAACAGAAAGAAGGCAGATAAAAGCGCCAAACAATAGAAACCAACTAAATTCAGCCGAATACAACAAGAAAAGAACAGAAAACAGCTAAAAACAACAGAAATCGAGTAGATAACAACTGTAAACGATAGAAAACGACCAAATACAACCGAATAGAGCCAAAACCGACAGAAAGCAAGCAGATAACAACGCTAAACAAGAGAGAACGACTAAGCACAGCCGAATAAATCCGAAAATAACTGAAAACAGATCTCAAAGCAACAGAAAGCAAGCAATTAACGGCTGTAAACGGTAGGAAACGGCCGCATACAACTAAATAGAACAGAAAACAGAACATAACAACAGAAAGCGGGCAGATAACAGCGCTAAACAATAGAAAACGACTAAATTCAGCCGAATACAACAAGAAAAGAACAGAAAATAGCTAAAAACAACAGAAATCAAGCAGATAACAACTGTAAACGATAGAAAACGACCAAATACAACCGAATAGGGTCAGAACTAACTCAAAACGACAGAAAGCAAGCAGATAACAGCGGGAAACAGCAGAAAACGACTAAACACAGCCGAATACAACCAAAATGAGTAGAAAACAGCTAAAAATAACAGAAAGCAGGCAGATAACAGCTGTAAACGGTAGAAAATGACCAAATACAACCGAATAGAGCCAAATCCGGCTAAAAACGACAGAAAGTAAGCAGATAACAGCGCTAGACAACAGAAAACCACTAAACACAGCGGAATACAACTGAATATAACAGAAAACAGCTCTTAGAACAACAGAAAGCAAGCAGATAGCGGCTGTAAACGGTAGAAAACGACCGAATACAACCAAAATCAGTAGAAAACAGCTAAAAACAACAGAAAGCAGGCAGATAACAGCTGTAAACGGTAGAAAACGACTGAATACAACCAAATAGAACAGAAAACAGAGCATAACAACAGAAAAAACGCAGATAAAGGCGCTAAACAATAAAAAACGACTAAATTCAGCCGAATACAACAAGAAAAGAACAGAAAACAGCTAAAAACAACAGAAATCGAGTAGATAACAACTGTAAACAATAGAAAACGACCAAATAGAACCGAATAGAGCCAAACCCGACAGAAAGCAAGCAGATAACAGCGCTAAACAAGAGAAAACGACTAAGCACAGCCGAATACGTCCGAAAATAGCAGAAAACAGCTCTCAAAGCAACAGAAAGCAAGAAGATAACGGCTGTAAACGGTAGGAAACGGCCGCATACAACTAAATAGAACAGAAAACAGAGCATAACAACAGAAAGCGGGCAGATAACAGCGCTAAACAATAGAAAATGACTAAATTCAGCCGAATACAACAAGAAAAGAACAGAAAATAGCTAAAAACAACAGAAATCAAGCAGATAACAACTGTAAACGATAGAAAACGACCAAATACAACCGAATAGGGTCAGAACTAACTCAAAACGACAGAAAGCAAGCAGATAACAGCGGGAAACAGCAGAAAACGACTAAACACAGCCGAATACAACCAAAATGAGTAGAAAACAGCTAAAAACAACAGAAAGCAGGCAGATAACAGCTGTAAACGGTAGAAAATGACCAAATACAACCGAATAGAGCCAAATCCGGCTAAAAACGACAGAAAGTGAGCAGATAACGGCGCTAGACAACAGAAAACCACTAAACACAGCGGAATACAACTGAAAATAACAGAAAACAGCTCTTAGAACAACAGAAAGCAGGCAGATAACGGCTGTAAACGGTAGAAAACGACCGAATACAACCAACTAGAACAGAAAACAGAGCATAACAACAGAAAGCAGGCAGATAACAGCGCTAAACAACAGAAAACGACTAAATTCAGCCGAATACAACAAGAAAAGGACAGAAAACAGCTAAAAACAACAGAAATCAAGCAGATAAAAACTGTAAACGGTACAAAACGACCAAGTACAACCGAATAGAGTCAAAACTAACGCAAAACGACACAAAGCAAGCAGATAACGGCTGTAAACGCTAGAAAGCGACCGAGTACAACCAAATAGAACAGAAAACAGAGCACAACAACAGAAAGCGGGCAGATAACAGCGCTAAACAATAGAAAACGACTAAGTTCAGCCGAATACAACAAGAAAAGAACAGAAAATAGCTAAAAACAACAAAAAGCAGGCAGATAACAGCTGTAAACGGTAGAAAATGACCAAATACAACCGAATAGAGTCAAATCCAGCTAAAAGCGACAGAAAGTAAGCAGATAACAGCGCTAAGCAACAGAAAACGACTAAATACAGCGGAATACAACTGCAAATAACAGAAAACAGCTCCTAGAACAACAGAAAGCAAGCAGATAACGGCTGTAAACGGTAGAAAACGACCGAATACAACCAAATAGAACAGAAAACAGAGCATAACAACAGAAAGCAGGCAGATAACAGCGCTAAACAATAGAAAATGACTAAATTCAGCCAAATACAACAAGAAAAGAACAGAAAACAGCTAAAACAACAGAAATCAAGCAGATAACAACTGTAAACGGTACAAAACGACCAAATACAACCGAATAGAACAGAAAACAGAGCATAACAACAGAAAGCAGGCAGATAACAGCGCTAAACAACAGAAAACGACAAAACACAGCCGAATACATCCGAAAATAACAGAAAACAGCTCTCAAAACTACAGAAAGCAAGCAGATAACGGCTGTAAACGGTAGAAAACGACTGAATACAACCAAATAGAACAGAAAACAGAGCATAACAACAGAAAGAAGGCAGATAAAAGCGCCAAACAATAAAAACCAACTAAATTCAGCCGAGTACAACAAGAAAAGAAAAGAAAACAGCTAAAAACAACAGAAATCGAGTAAATAACAACTGTAAACGATAGAAAACGACCAAATACAACCGAATAGAGCCAAAACCGACAGAAAGCAAGCAGATAACAGCGCTAAACAAGAGAGAACGACTAAGCACAGCCGAATAAATCCGAAAATAACAGAAAACAGATCTCAAAGCAACAGAAAGCAAGCAGATAACGGCTGTAAACGGTAGGAAACGGCCGCATACAACTGAATAGAACAGAAAACAGAACATAACAGCAGAAAGCGGGCAGATAACAGCGCTAAACAATAGAAAACGACTAAATTCAGCCGAATACAACAAGAAAAGAACAGAAAATAGCTAAGAACAACAGAAATCAAGCAGATAACAACTGTAAACGATAGAAAACGACCAAATACAACCGAATAGGGTCAGAACTAACTCAAAACGACAGAAAGCAAGCAGATAACAGCGGGAAAGAGCAGAAAACGACTAAACACAGCCGAATACAACCAAAATGAGTAGAAAACAGCTAAAAACAACAGAAAGCAGGCAGATAACAGCTGTAAACGGTAGAAAACGACTGAATACAACCAAATAGAACAGAAAACAGAGCATAACAACAGAAAGAAGGCAGATAAAAGCGCCAAACAATAGAAACCAACTAAATTCAGCCGAATACAACAAGAAAAGAACAGAAAACAGCTAAAAACAACAGAAATCGAGTAGATAACAACTGTAAACGATAGAAAACGACCAAATACAACCGAATAGAGCCAAAACCGACAGAAAGCAAGCAGATAACAACGCTAAACAAGAGAGAACGACTAAGCACAGCCGAATAAATCCGAAAATAACTGAAAACAGATCTCAAAGCAACAGAAAGCAAGCAATTAACGGCTGTAAACGGTAGGAAACGGCCGCATACAACTAAATAGAACAGAAAACAGAACATAACAACAGAAAGCGGGCAGATAACAGCGCTAACCAATAGAAAACGACTAAATTCAGCCGAATACAACAAGAAAAGAACAGAAAATAGCTAAAAACAACAGAAATCAAGCAGATAACAACTGTAAACGATAGAAAACGACCAAATACAACCGAATAGGGTCAGAACTAACTCAAAACGACAGAAAGCAAGCAGATAACAGCGGGAAACAGCAGAAAACGACTAAACACAGCCGAATACAACCAAAATGAGTAGAAAACAGCTAAAAATAACAGAAAGCAGGCAGATAACAGCTGTAAACGGTAGAAAATGACCAAATACAACCGAATAGAGCCAAATCCGGCTAAAAACGACAGAAAGTAAGCAGATAACAGCGCTAGACAACAGAAAACCACTAAACACAGCGGAATACAACTGAATATAACAGAAAACAGCTCTTAGAACAACAGAAAGCAAGCAGATAGCGGCTGTAAACGGTAGAAAACGACCGAATACAACCAAAATGAATAGAAAACAGCTAAAAACAACAGAAAGCAGGCAGATAACAGCTGTAAACGGTAGAAAACGACTGAATACAACCAAATAGAACAGAAAACAGAGCATAACAACAGAAAAAAACGCAGATAAAGGCGCTAAACAATAAAAAACGACTAAATTCAGCCGAATACAACAAGAAAAGAACAGAAAACAGCTAAAAACAACAGAAATCGAGTAGATAACAACTGTAAACAATAGAAAACGACCAAATAGAACCGAATAGAGCCAAACCCGACAGAAAGCAAGCAGATAACAGCGCTAAACAAGAGGAAAACGACTAAGCACAGCCGAATACGTCCGAAAATAGCAGAAAACAGCTCTCAAAGCAACAGAAAGCAAGAAGATAACGGCTGTAAACGGTAGGAAACGGCCGCATACAACTAAATAGAACAGAAAACAGAGCATAACAACAGAAAGCGGGCAGATAACAGCGCTAAACAATAGAAAATGACTAAATTCAGCCGAATACAACAAGAAAAGAACAGAAAATAGCTAAAAACAACAGAAATCAAGCAGATAACAACTGTAAACGATAGAAAACGACCAAATACAACCGAATGGGGTCAGAACTAACTCAAAACGACAGAAAGCAAGCAGATAACAGCGGGAAACAGCAGAAAACGACTAAACACAGCCGAATACAATCAAAATGAGTAGGAAACAGCTAAAAACAACAGAAAGTAGGCAGACAACAGCTGTAAACGGTAGAAAATGACCAAATACAACCGAATAGAGTCAAATCCAGCTAAAAACGACAGAAAGTAAGCAGACAACAGCGCTAAGCAACAGAAAACGGCTAAATACAGCGGAATACAACTGAAAATAACAGAAAACAGCTGCTAGAACAACAGAAAGCAAGCAGATAACGGCGGTAAATGGTAGAAAACGACCGAATACAACCAAATAGAACAGAAAGCAGAGCATAGCAACAGAAAGCAGGCAGATAACAGCGCTAAACAATAGAAAATGACTAAGTTCAGCCGAATACAACAAGAAAAGAACAGAAAACAGCTAAAAACAACAGAAATCAAGCAGATAACAACTGTAAACTGTACAAAACGACCAAATACAACCGAATAGAACAGAAAACAGAGCATAACAACAGAAAGCAGGCAGATAACAGCGCTAAACAACAGAAAACGACAAAACACAGCCGAATACATCCGAAAATAACAGAAAACAGCTCTCAAAACAACAGAAAACAAGCAGATAACGGCTGTAAACGGTAGAAAACGACTGAATACAACCAAATGGAACAGAAAACAGAGCATAACAACAGAAAGAAGGCAGATAAAAGCGCCAAACAATAAAAAACGACTAAATTCAGCCGAAAACAACAAGAAAAGGACAGAAAACAGCTAAAAACAACAGAAATCGGGTAGATAACAACTGTAAACGATAGAAAACGACCAAATACAACCGAATAGAGCCAAAACCGACAGAAAGCAAGCAGATAACAGCGCTAAACAAGAGAAAACGACTAAGCACAGCCGAACACATCCGAAAATAACAGAAAACAGCTCTCAAAGCAACAGAAAGCAAGCAGATAACGGCTGTAAACGGTAGGAAACGGCCGCGTACAACTAAATAGAACAGAAAACAGAGCATAACAACAGAAAGCGGGCAGATAACAGCGCTAAACAATAGAAAACGACTAAATTCAGCCGAATACAACAAGAAAAGAACAGAAAATAGCTAAAAACAACAGAAATCAAGCAGATAACAACTGTAAACGATAGAAAACGACCAAATACAACCAAATAGGGTCAGAACTAACTCATAACGACAGAAAGCAAGCAGATAATAGCGGGAAACAGCAGAAAACGACTAAACACAGCCAACCAAATTGAGTAGAAAACAGCTAAAAACAACAGAAAGCAGGCAGATAACAGCTGTAAACGGTAGAAAATGACCAAATGCAACCGAATAGAGCCAAATCCGGCTAAAAACGACAGAAAGTAAGCAGATAACAGCGCTAGACAACAGAAAACCACTAAACACAGCGGAATACAACTGAAAATAACAGAAAACAGCTCTTAGAACAACAGAAAGCAAGCAGATAACAGCGCTAAACAATAGAAAACGACTAAATTCAGCCGAATACAACAAGAAAAGGACAGAAAACAGCTAAAAACAAGAGAAATCAAGCAGATAACAACTGTAAACGGTACAAAACGACCAAATACAACCGAATAGAGTCAAAACTAACGCAAAACGACAGTAAGCAAGCAGATAACGGCTGTAAACGCTAGAAAGCGACCGAGTACAACCAAATAGAACAGAAAACAGAGCACAACAACAGAAGGCGGGCAGATAACAGCGCTAAACAATAGAAAACGACTAAATTCAGCCGAATACAACAAGAAAAGAACAGAAAATAGCTAAAAACAACAAAAAGCGGGCAGATAACAGCTGTAAACGGTAGAAAATGACCAAATACAACCGAATAGAGTCAAATCCAGCTAAAAGCGACAGAAAGTAAGCAGATAACAGCGCTAAGCAACAGAAAACGACTAAATACAGCGGAATACAACTGAAAATAACAGAAAACAGCTCCTAGAACAACAGAAAGCAAGCAGATAACGGCTGTAAACGGTAGAAAACGACCGAATACAACCAAATAGAACAGAAAACAGAGCATAACAACAGAAAGCAGGCAGATAACAGCGCTAAACAATAGAAAATGACCAAATTCAGCCGAATACAACAAGAAAAGAATAGAAAACAGCTAAAAACAACAGAAATCAAGCAGATAACAACTGTAAACGATACAAAACGACCAAATACAACCGAATAGAACAGAAAGCAGAGCATAACAACAGAAAGCAGGCAGATAACTGCGCTAAACAATAGAAAACGACTAAATTCAGCCGAATACAACAAGAAAAGGACAGAAAACAGCTAAAAACAAGAGAAATCAACCAGATAACAACTGTAAACGGTACAAAACGACCAAATACACCCGAATAGAACAGAAAACAGAGCATAACAACAGAAAGCAGGCAGATAACAGCGCTAAACAAGAGAAAACGACAAACCACAGCCGAATACATCCGAAAATAACAGAAAACAGCTCTCAAAACAACAGAAAGCAAGCAGATAACGGCTGTAAATGGTAGAAAACGACTGAATACAACCAAATAGAACAGAAAACAGAGCATAACAACAGAAAGAAGGCAGATAAAAGCGCTAAACAATAAAAAACGACTAAATTCAGCCGAATACAACAAGAAAAGAACAGAAAACAGCCAAAAACAACAGAAATCGAGTAGATAACAACTGTAAACGATAGAAAACGACCAAATACAACCGAATAGAGCCAAAACCGACAGAAAGCAAGCAGATAACAGCGCTAAACAAGAGAAAACGACTAAGCACAGCCGAATACATCCGAAAATAACAGAAAACAGAGCATAACAACAGAAAGCGGGCAGATAACAGCGCTAAACAATAGAAAACGACTAAATTCAGCCGAATACAACAAGAAAAGAACAGAAAATAGCTAAAAACAACAAAAAGCGGGCAGATAACAGCTGTAAACGGTAGAAAATGACCAAATACAACCGAATAGAGTCAAATCCAGCTAAAAGCGACAGAAAGTAAGCAGATAACAGCGCTAAGCAACAGAAAACGACTAAATACAGCGGAATACAACTGAAAATAACAGAAAACAGGTCCTAGAACAACAGAAAGCAAGCAGATAACGGCTGTAAACGGTAGAAAACGACCGAATACAACCAAATAGAACAGAAAACAGAGCATAACAACAGAAAGCAGGCAGATAACAGCGCTAAACAATAGAAAATGACCAAATTCAGCCGAATACAACAAGAAAAGAATAGAAAAACAGCTAAAAACAACAGAAATCAAGCAGATAACAACTGTAAACGATACAAAACGACCAAATACAACCGAATAGAACAGAAAACAGAGCATAACAACAGAAAGCAGGCAGATAACAGCCCTAAACAACAGAAAACGACAAAACACAGCCGAATACATCCGAAAATAACAGAAAACAGCTCTCAAAACAACAGACAGCAAGCAGATAACGGCTGTAAACGGTAGAAAACGACTGAATACAACCAAATGGAGCCAAAACCGACAGAAAGCAAGCAGATAACAGCGCTAAACAAGAGAAAACGACTAAGCACAGCCGAATGCATCCGAAAATACCAGAAAAACAGCTCTCAAAACAACAGAAAGCAAGCAGATAACGGCTGTAAACGGTAGAAAACGGCCGCATACAACCAAATAGAACAGAAAACAGAGCATAACAACAGAAAAAAGGCAGATAAAGGCGCTAAACAATAAAAAACGACCAAATTCAGCCGAATACAACAAGAAAAGAACAGAAAACAGCTAAAAACAACAGAAATCGAGTAGATAACAACTGTAAACGATAGAAGACGACCAAATACAACCAAATAGAGCCAAAACCGACAGAAAGCAAGCAGATAACAGCGCTAAACAAGAGAAAACGACTAAGCACAGCCGAATACATCCGAAAATAGCAGAAAACAGCTCTCAAAGCAACAGAAAGCAAGCAGATAACGGCTGTAAACGGTAGGAAACGGCCGCATACAACTAAATAGAACAGAAAACAGAGCATAACAACAGAAAGCGGGCAGATAACAGCGCTAAACAATAGAAAATGACTAAATTCAGCCGAATACAACAAGAAAAGAACAGACGATAGCTAAAAACAACAGAAATCAAGCAGACAATAACTGTGAACGATAGAAAACGACCAAATACAACCGAATAGGGTCAGAACTAACTCAAAACGACAGAAAGCAAGCAGATAACAGCGGGAAACAGCAGAAAACGACTAAACACAGCCGAATACAACCAAAATGAGTAGAAAACAGCTAAAAATAACAGAAAGCAGGCAGATAACAGCTGTAAACGGTAGAAAGTGACCAAATACAACCGAATAGAGCCAAATCCGGCTAAAAACGACAGGAAGTAAGCAGATAACAGCGCTAGACAACAGAAAACCACTAAACACAGCGGAATACAACTGAAAATAACAGAAAACAGCTCTTAGAACAACAGAAAGCAAGCAGATAACGGCTGTAAACGGTAGAAAACGACCAAATACAACCGAATAGAGCCAAAACCGACAGAAAGCAAGCAGATAACAGCGCTAAACAAGAGAAAACGACTAAGCACAGCCGAATACATCCGAAAATAACAGAAAACAGCTCTCAAATCAACAGAAAGCAAGCAGATAACGGCTGCAGACGGTAGGAAACGGCCGCATACAACTAAATAGAACAGAAAACAGAGCATAACAACAGAAAACAGGCAGATAACAGCGCTAAACAATAGAAAAGGACAGAAAACAGCTAAAAGCAACAGAAATCAAGCAGATAACAACTGTTAACGGTACAAAACGACCAAATACAACCGAATAGAGTCAAAACTAACGCAAAACGACAGAGAGCAAGCAGATAACGGCTGTAAACGCTAGAAAGCGACCGAGTACAACCAAATAGAACAGAAAACAGAGCATAACAACAGAAAGCGGGCAGATAACAGCGCTAAACAATAGAAAACGACCAAATTTAGCCGAATACAACAAGAAAAGAACAGAAAATAGCTAAAAACAACAAAAAGCAGGCAGATAACAGCTGGAAACGGTAGGAAATGACCAAATACAACCGAATAGAGTCAAATCCAGCTAAAAACGACAGAAAGTAAGCAGATAACAGCGCTAAGCAACAGAAAACGACTAAATACAGCGGAATACAACTGAAAATAACAGAAAACAGCTCCTAGAACAACAGAAAGCAAGCACATAACGGCTGTAAACGGTAGAAAACGACCGAATACTACCAAATAGAACAGAAAACAGAGCATAACAACAGAAAGCAGGCAGATAACAGCGCTAGACAACAGAAAACCACTAAATACAGCGGAATACAACTGAAAATAACAGAAAACAGCTCTTAGAACAACAGAAAGCAAGCAGATAACGGCTGTAAATGGCAGAAAACGACCGAATACAACCAAATAGAACAGAAAACAGAGCATAGCAACAGAGAGCAGGCAGATAACAGCGCTAAACAATAGAAAACGACTAAATTCAGCCGAATACAACAAGAAAAGGACAGAAAACAGCTAAAAACAACAGAAATCAAGCAGACAACAACTGTAAACGGTACAAAACGACCAAATACAACCGAATAGAGTCAAAACTAACGCAAAACGACAGAAAGCAAGCAGATAACGGCTGTAAACGCTAGAAAGCGACCGAGTACAACCAAATAGAACAGAAAACAGAGCATAACAACAGAAAGCGGGCAGATAACAGCGCTAAACAATAGAAAACGACTAAATTTAGCCGAATACAACAAGAAAAGAACAGAAAATAGCTAAAAACAACAAAAAGCAGGCAGATAACAGCTGTAAACGGTAACCGAATAGAGTCAAATCCAGCTAAAAACGACAGAAAGTAAGCAGATAACAGCGCTAAGCAACAGAAAAACGACTAAATACAGCGGAATACAACTGAAAATAACAGAAAACAGCTCCTGGAACAACAGAAAGCAAGCAGATAACGGCTGTAAACGGTAGAGAACGACCGAATACTACCAAATAGAACAGAAAACAGAGCATAACAACAGAAAGCAGGCAGATAACAGCGCTAAACAATAGAAAATGACTAAATTCAGCCGAATACAACAAGAAAAGAACAGAAAACAGCTAAAAACAACAGAAAACAAGCAGATAACTACTGTAAACGGTACAAAACGACCAAATACACCCGAATAGAACAGAAAACAGAGCATAACAACAGAGAGCAGGCAGATAACAGCGCTAAACAACAGAAAACGACAAACCACAGCCGAATACATCCGAAAATAACAGAAAACAGCTCTCAAAACAACAGAAAGCAAGCAGATAACGGCTGTAAACGGTAGAAAACGACTGAATACAACCAAATAGAACAGAAAACAGAGCATAACAACAGAAAGAAGGCAGATAACAGCGCTAAACAAGAAAAAACGACTAAGCACAGCCGAATACATCCGAAAATAACAGAAAACAGAGCATAACAACAGAAAGCGGGCAGATAACAGCGCTAAACAATAGAAAACGACTAAATTCAGCCGAATACAACAAGAAAAGAACAGAAAATAGCTAAAAACAACAGAAATCAAGCAGATAACAACTGTAAACGATAGAAAACGACCAAATACAACCGAATAGGGTCAGAACTAACTCAAAACGACAGAAAGCAAGCAGATAACAGCGGGAAACAGCAGAAAAACGACTAAACACAGCCGAATACAACCAAAATGAGTAGAAAACAGCTAAAAACAACAGAAAGCAGGCAGATAACAGCTGTAAACGGTAGAAAATGACCAAATACAACCGAATAGAGCCAAATCCGGCTAAAAACGACAGAAAGTGAGCAGATAACGGCGCTAGACAACAGAAAACCACTAAACACAGCGGAATACAACTGAAAATAACAGAAAACAGCTCTTAGAACAACAGAAAGCAGGCAGATAACGGCTGTAAACGGTAGAAAACGACCGAATACAACCAACTAGAACGGAAAACAGAGCATAACAACAGAAAGCAGGCAGATAACAGCGCTAAACAACAGAAAACGACTAAATTCAGCCGAATACAACAAGAAAAGGACAGAAAACAGCTAAAAACAACAGAAATCAAGCAGATAACAACTGTAAACGGTACAAAACGACCAAGTACAACCGAATAGAGTCAAAACTAACGCAAAACGACACAAAGCAAGCAGATAACGGCTGTAAACGCTAGAAAGCGACCGAGTACAACCAAATAGAACAGAAAACAGAGCACAACAACAGAAAGCGGGCAGATAACAGCGCTAAACAATAGAAAACGACTAAGTTCAGCCGAATACAACAAGAAAAGAACAGAAAATAGCTAAAAACAACAAAAAGCAGGCAGATAACAGCTGTAAACGGTAGAAAATGACCAAATACAACCGAATAGAGTCAAATCCAGCTAAAAGCGACAGAAAGTAAGCAGATAACAGCGCTAAGCAACAGAAAACGACTAAATACAGCGGAATACAACTGCAAATAACAGAAAACAGCTCCTAGAACAACAGAAAGCAAGCAGATAACGGCTGTAAACGGTAGAAAACGACCGAATACAACCAAATAGAACAGAAAACAGAGCATAACAACAGAAAGCAGGCAGATAACAGCGCTAAACAATAGAAAATGACTAAATTCAGCCAAATACAACAAGAAAAGAACAGAAAACAGCTAAAACAACAGAAATCAAGCAGATAACAACTGTAAACGGTACAAAACGACCAAATACAACCGAATAGAACAGAAAACAGAGCATAACAACAGAAAGCAGGCAGATAACAGCGCTAAACAACAGAAAACGACAAAACACAGCCGAATACATCCGAAAATAACAGAAAACAGCTCTCAAAACTACAGAAAGCAAGCAGATAACGGCTGTAAACGGTAGAAAACGACTGAATACAACCAAATAGAACAGAAAACAGAGCATAACAACAGAAAGAAGGCAGATAAAAGCGCCAAACAATAAAAACCAACTAAATTCAGCCGAGTACAACAAGAAAAGAAAAGAAAACAGCTAAAAACAACAGAAATCGAGTAAATAACAACTGTAAACGATAGAAAACGACCAAATACAACCGAATAGAGCCAAAACCGACAGAAAGCAAGCAGATAACAGCGCTAAACAAGAGAGAACGACTAAGCACAGCCGAATAAATCCGAAAATAACAGAAAACAGATCTCAAAGCAACAGAAAGCAAGCAGATAACGGCTGTAAACGGTAGGAAACGGCCGCATACAACTGAATAGAACAGAAAACAGAACATAACAGCAGAAAGCGGGCAGATAACAGCGCTAAACAATAGAAAACGACTAAATTCAGCCGAATACAACAAGAAAAGAACAGAAAATAGCTAAGAACAACAGAAATCAAGCAGATAACAACTGTAAACGATAGAAAACGACCAAATACAACCGAATAGGGTCAGAACTAACTCAAAACGACAGAAAGCAAGCAGATAACAGCGGGAAAGAGCAGAAAACGACTAAACACAGCCGAATACAACCAAAATGAGTAGAAAACAGCTAAAAACAACAGAAAGCAGGCAGATAACAGCTGTAAACGGTAGAAAACGACTGAATACAACCAAATAGAACAGAAAACAGAGCATAACAACAGAAAGAAGGCAGATAAAAGCGCCAAACAATAGAAACCAACTAAATTCAGCCGAATACAACAAGAAAAGAACAGAAAACAGCTAAAAACAACAGAAATCGAGTAGATAACAACTGTAAACGATAGAAAACGACCAAATACAACCGAATAGAGCCAAAACCGACAGAAAGCAAGCAGATAACAACGCTAAACAAGAGAGAACGACTAAGCACAGCCGAATAAATCCGAAAATAACTGAAAACAGATCTCAAAGCAACAGAAAGCAAGCAATTAACGGCTGTAAACGGTAGGAAACGGCCGCATACAACTAAATAGAACAGAAAACAGAACATAACAACAGAAAGCGGGCAGATAACAGCGCTAAACAATAGAAAACGACTAAATTCAGCCGAATACAACAAGAAAAGAACAGAAAATAGCTAAAAACAACAGAAATCAAGCAGATAACAACTGTAAACGATAGAAAACGACCAAATACAACCGAATAGGGTCAGAACTAACTCAAAACGACAGAAAGCAAGCAGATAACAGCGGGAAACAGCAGAAAACGACTAAACACAGCCGAATACAACCAAAATGAGTAGAAAACAGCTAAAAATAACAGAAAGCAGGCAGATAACAGCTGTAAACGGTAGAAAATGACCAAATACAACCGAATAGAGCCAAATCCGGCTAAAAACGACAGAAAGTAAGCAGATAACAGCGCTAGACAACAGAAAACCACTAAACACAGCGGAATACAACTGAATATAACAGAAAACAGCTCTTAGAACAACAGAAAGCAAGCAGATAGCGGCTGTAAACGGTAGAAAACGACCGAATACAACCAAAATGAGTAGAAAACAGCTAAAAACAACAGAAAGCAGGCAGATAACAGCTGTAAACGGTAGAAAACGACTGAATACAACCAAATAGAACAGAAAACAGAGCATAACAACAGAAAAAAACGCAGATAAAGGCGCTAAACAATAAAAAACGACTAAATTCAGCCGAATACAACAAGAAAAGAACAGAAAACAGCTAAAAACAACAGAAATCGAGTAGATAACAACTGTAAACGATAGAAAACGACCAAATAGAACCGAATAGAGCCAAACCCGACAGAAAGCAAGCAGATAACAGCGCTAAACAAGAGAAAACGACTAAGCACAGCCGAATACGTCCGAAAATAGCAGAAAACAGCTCTCAAAGCAACAGAAAGCAAGAAGATAACGGCTGTAAACGGTAGGAAACGGCCGCATACAACTAAATAGAACAGAAAACAGAGCATAACAACAGAAAGCGGGCAGATAACAGCGCTAAACAATAGAAAATGACTAAATTCAGCCGAATACAACAAGAAAAGAACAGAAAATAGCTAAAAACAACAGAAATCAAGCAGATAACAACTGTAAACGATAGAAAACGACCAAATACAACCGAATGGGGTCAGAACTAACTCAAAACGACAGAAAGCAAGCAGATAACAGCGGGAAACAGCAGAAAACGACTAAACACAGCCGAATACAATCAAAATGAGTAGGAAACAGCTAAAAACAACAGAAAGTAGGCAGACAACAGCTGTAAACGGTAGAAAATGACCAAATACAACCGAATAGAGTCAAATCCAGCTAAAAACGACAGAAAGTAAGCAGACAACAGCGCTAAGCAACAGAAAACGGCTAAATACAGCGGAATACAACTGAAAATAACAGAAAACAGCTGCTAGAACAACAGAAAGCAAGCAGATAACGGCGGTAAACGGTAGAAAACGACCGAATACAACCAAATAGAACAGAAAGCAGAGCATAGCAACAGAAAGCAGGCAGATAACAGCGCTAAACAATAGAAAATGACTAAGTTCAGCCGAATACAACAAGAAAAGAACAGAAAACAGCTAAAAACAACAGAAATCAAGCAGATAACAACTGTAAACTGTACAAAACGACCAAATACAACCGAATAGAACAGAAAACAGAGCATAACAACAGAAAGCAGGCAGATAACAGCGCTAAACAACAGAAAACGACAAAACACAGCCGAATACATCCGAAAATAACAGAAAACAGCTCTCAAAACAACAGAAAACAAGCAGATAACGGCTGTAAACGGTAGAGAACGACTGAATACAACCAAATGGAACAGAAAACAGAGCATAACAACAGAAAGAAGGCAGATAAAAGCGCCAAACAATAAAAAACGACTAAATTCAGCCGAAAACAACAAGAAAAGGACAGAAAACAGCTAAAAACAACAGAAATCGGGTAGATAACAACTGTAAACGATAGAAAACGACCAAATACAACCGAATAGAGCCAAAACCGACAGAAAGCAAGCAGATAACAGCGCTAAACAAGAGAAAACGACTAAGCACAGCCGAACACATCCGAAAATAACAGAAAACAGCTCTCAAAGCAACAGAAAGCAAGCAGATAACGGCTGTAAACGGTAGGAAACGGCCGCGTACAACTAAATAGAACAGAAAACAGAGCATAACAACAGAAAGCGGGCAGATAACAGCGCTAAACAATAGAAAACGACTAAATTCAGCCGAATACAACAAGAAAAGAACAGAAAATAGCTAAAAACAACAGAAATCAAGCAGATAACAACTGTAAACGATAGAAAACGACCAAATACAACCAAATAGGGTCAGAACTAACTCATAACGACAGAAAGCAAGCAGATAATAGCGGGAAACAGCAGAAAACGACTAAACACAGCCAACCAAATTGAGTAGAAAACAGCTAAAAACAACAGAAAGCAGGCAGATAACAGCTGTAAACGGTAGAAAATGACCAAATACAACCGAATAGAGCCAAATCCGGCTAAAAACGACAGAAAGTAAGCAGATAACAGCGCTAGACAACAGAAAACCACTAAACACAGCGGAATACAACTGAAAATAACAGAAAACAGCTCTTAGAACAACAGAAAGCAAGCAGATAACAGCGCTAAACAATAGAAAACGACTAAATTCAGCCGAATACAACAAGAAAAGGACAGAAAACAGCTAAAAACAAGAGAAATCAAGCAGATAACAACTGTAAACGGTACAAAACGACCAAATACAACCGAATAGAGTCAAAACTAACGCAAAACGACAGTAAGCAAGCAGATAACGGCTGTAAACGCTAGAAAGCGACCGAGTACAACCAAATAGAACAGAAAACAGAGCACAACAACAGAAAGCGGGCAGATAACAGCGCTAAACAATAGAAAACGACTAAGTTCAGCCGAATACAACAAGAAAAGAACAGAAAATAGCTAAAAACAACAAAAAGCAGGCAGATAACAGCTGTAAACGGTAGAAAATGACCAAATACAACCGAATAGAGTCAAATCCAGCTAAAAGCGACAG
>CATOUR010000603.1:0-44485 GCA_951848785.1 Callosobruchus maculatus | reverse complement strand
GGCTTCCTTTGGTATCAGCGAAGAAAAGCTCACCTTTGAAGCCAAGATAGGGATAGCGGACTATCTTGTTGCAGTTATGGCAAAGCACACCTTGAGCTATCCACAAATTATCTAATCCAACGTCGATAAACAGCCCTGTAGAGCGCTGTACGATGCGCAGGGTGACTGACTGGCCATCAAGGTTAACACTGACTTCCTGAGCCTTGAGTGGCTTGAGAGAAATGTTCTGCATCAGGATAACCTCGCTACCAGTTCATCCACCGTTGTCGCAAGGTTTTTGATAGCCGATGTTGTCGCCCCATTGATGGCGCTTGTCGCACCTGAAGTTGCATTGCTAACGGCATTCGTTTACGGACGTGGCTACTGTTGTAGCGGCACTGGATACTGACTCTTTCAGGCCAGTTAACGCGCCTTTGACATCTTCAAGAGTTGAGTTGGTGGCTGTTGAGTTTTGCCTTCTCCGTAACGACGCTGGCTGCCTTGCTTGTGCCGTTTGATGTGGTGTTGCTGTTTGCTGTGGTACTTGTGAGGGTGACTTCAGCTTCCTGCAACACAGCCTGAAAAAATGGCTTTCCACCGTCAGAAGGGTCACATCGCGATCTGATGTCCGGTAATTGTATCGAACAAGGTCGTAGTCTTCGTATGTCGTGTCAGGTGTTTCAATGTCGTACACCTGCGCCTCAGCAACCATCGCATCCAGCGCCGCCAGCATGTCTGAGCGACTCGTCAGTGTGAAGTTGGTCAGGTTGGGGATGCTACCGCTAAATCCCGTCCATCCTTCCAGCGTAAACAGCACCCGGATAATTGGTGGGCGCTTTACCTTGTTAAAGCTACTGTAAGAGCCCTGCTCAATTGGGGCCGATACCACTGAAGCATCTGCCCCCATACTCAATCCCCAGAAAAGACGAGGGAGACAATGCCCTTAAGCCTGACTTCAGGTAAATCCCGTAACCAGGCGAAAGGGTACTGTTTGATAATGGAAAAGATGTTGCCGCTGTTTATCGCGCTGAGTAGCGTTGTTTCGTTCAGTGAAAAGGCCATATTATCCCTGCCCTGACATCGCTGGATTCACCAGGCGGTTTCTCTGAAGGTTTCTCTGGATATCAGCACCAAGTGCATTGGCATTGCCTGCTGATGTCTGCATGTCAATTTTTGCCGATGTTGATGTTGGTCTGGCTTCCGGATGCCGCTGGCATGTTTGCGAGATGCAGATGAAACCCGCACCTAACTGAATTCCGCCCATGATGTCAGATGAGCTGATGTATCCCTTTCCGTTCTCATGGTCGACAATGCCCTTCATCAATCTGGCAATTGTCGCTGTGTCTCCTGAATCCAGAACCTCGTTAGCACCTTTTCCTGTTGCTTTGGTGAGCGCAGAAATATAGGCGTCGACGTTGTTATTGTCTGATGCAGGGGCATAGGTTTTGACGATTGAGGAAAGGGTGTTTATGCCGCGCTTGAAGTACAGCTGAAGTTGCTTATAAAGCGCTGCAACACCATGCTGCATTGACTCGAACACCGCAAATCGACCGCCCTTCACCGCCTTCAAGTGTCGCTCCAGCCTGCCCTGCATAGTTCAGGTTTCCCTGGGTTGTTATTTCTGATTCCGCGAGGTGCTGACTTGTAACCATCGCCACGGGGAAGCTCAATGCCTGTTTTGTCAAATATCCAGGTCGTGAAGTTGCTTACCCCCACTCAGTGGTTGTGTCTGTTTCCTGCGCTTCCATTCAGGAAATTGGTAACCGGGTTGTCTGTAAGCCATGAGTATTTCTTTTCAAGCTGCTCTGCGTATTTCTGAAGCTCAACCAGACCGGCAATCATGCTCACTCGGCCAAGTGCTGTGAGAGCGCCTCTGACACCACCAATTGAACTGGTCATGCCTAAACAACCATTTTCCACCAACAAACACCAGAAGCAGTTTTTAGAGCGTTTTCCAGACCGCCCACAGCATCAACTACTTTGTTGATTTCATCTGCTGTGTCTGAGAAGAATTTTGCTGATTTCTGGTCCGTGGGTGCTAATCCATATCCCAAAACTTCTCAATCAGAGGAATAAGTTTCTCGATGTATGGAATCAACGCCTCATAGAGCACCTGAGATGCTGCAGCAAAGTTCTGCTTCATCTGTTCCAGACGGCGGTTAAACTCCAGCGCCTTTCTGGTTGCTTCGTCAGTGGCTCTGGATATCTTCGCGAAACGGTCAGCATCCTGAACCAGCGAGCCGTTAGCAAGCCCCTGCTGAGTGGCATTATCAAAGCCAAACATACCACCAAATCTGCGCTGAGCGTCTTTGCTCAACTTGCCCCAGTTGCTGGCAATCTTGCGCATGATTTTTTCGGCGTTGTCGTTCTGGTAATCGAAGTTAGCGCCAGTAGCACCGGCGAATGACGCCAGAGCGCCAAAAAGCGGATCATCCTGACCGCCACCTGTTCGAATGTTTGTCAGCGTCCTTCTGGAAGTTTCCCAGCGTTCCGGACATGCGTTCTGCAGTAGAGCCGGCCGCCGCAGCTGCTCTCTCCCAACCATCAAGTGATTTAGCCGAGATATCAAGAGCGCGAGATTCAATCCCCAACCGCATCAGGTCTGATGTCATGTTGGTGATGAAAGTCTTAATGCCCTGCGCCGATAAAGTGACACCTACCAGCGCAAGTAATTCTGTTCGGATTGAGCCAAAAAATGAGGCCGCCCTTTTACCTGCGGCCTCCATGTCTTTAGCTGTCTGGTCAGCATTCTTTCTGGTATCGTCCCAGGCCTTTTTTTTACTTCTGTCTGGCCTTTCTTGAATCCGGAAGAGTCAAGACCAAGAGTGACTACCAGTGAGTCAATAATCGTTGGCATCAGCCATTCTCCTGAGCCCTGTTGATGACCATTTGGTTGTAATTGTCGACTGTGATTATCTCAAGCCACCACCACATATCCTCTACGCCAAGCGTTGTGCTTAGCTCTGTCAACGAGCATTTACCCGATGAAAGGACCGTCGCTATTGTTTTAGGTACGTTGGCATAGTCGGTCAGGCCAGCAATCTGCTGACCCATTACCGGAGGGATGTCTAACTGGCGGCGGCGGTCAAAAAATCGACATGCAGCTTAAAGACTTCGCTGCGAAGTTTCAGGCGAGTCATAACTTCTTCAGTGTCATCATCAATCAGGTTGCGCTTAACGCTTTGATTGGCTGGGTCTGGAACAGCCTGAACACATTTCATCAGCTCGTCCAGGAGAGGCCGTGCATCCTCTGGAGGGATTTTAGCCACCATTTCGAGGCCGACTTTCGCCATGCCTGCCATACCCATATCTGAAAAGTTATCCGGAAGATTAACGCCGTTTTTAGCCATTGCCAGTCCGGCACGAATTGCCCACCACTCAGCCTGAGTAGCTGACATTTCGCGAATGTAGAAAACCTTCCCATGGTCTCGGCCTTTATCTTCGACGGTGTAGAAAATCTCTTTGCGTGCCATGTTAGTCCTTATGCGTTGTACGCTTCGCCCACAACTGATTCCCAGTTAATCTGGAACGTCATTGCCTGCAGTACGCGTTGCGCATCAGGGATGGCTTTAACGCGCTGCAGGATGCCGTTGGTGAGCGTGAACTTGCGACTAATCGCCGGGAGGATGATTGTTGCGTTGCAGCGGAATACCGCCTTCGAGGTCAGTGACGTTAGCTGCCAGGTTTCGAACAGTTCACGAGATGGGCTGTCTGGCATGATTGTGATCGTCTGCAGATATTCACCGAAAACGAAACCGCCAGAGAGCTTGCCGTCAGCGCCACGGACGGAAACCGCCATTTCTGTATCACCCAGAGCAAACATCGCGTCCGCTGCATACCCCTCAAGCGTTTGAGCGCTGGGGAACAGGTTAGTAACAGTGAGGGCAAAGATTGAATCAGCGCTTGTAATCGTGTTGGACATTTATTGCACCTCAATGCTTGCGAGAGTGATTTTCTGTACGCAACCACCGTCGCAGTACCACAGGGTCATGCTCGGGCTTGTGCGCTCCTGACGCTGCGTAGGAGTGGCGTCTGCAATATACAGGTAGTAACCCTTGGCAATCAGAGATGGAGAGATGTCAGCGCCTACTGCGTTCTGAATCTCTGAAATCTGAGAACTGGACAGTGTTACGCCAGTTCGGATTCCGCCAAAGGTGATACCCTGATTCAGCGTATCGGAGAATGACGCCTCGATGATTGCCTTGCCGCGTGCGTTGTATGGAATACTGCGGTTAGACTGGAAAAGCTCGATAGCATCCTGCATCAGGTTGGCATTCAGCCAAATCTGGAAGCAGAAGGAGTCAAACCACTTGAAGTCACCGGTAATGGTGCCGTCTGCCCAGTAACGGGTATCGTAGTTATTCGCCGTGTACGCGCCGTAGAAGTTGTAGCCGTTGGCAATCAGCGCATCGTAATTAGCTGATGTGGTCACTTCTGGCAGCAGGCCACCAAGTGAGCGGAATTTGAATGGTACGCGGCCTTCCTGACGGTCGAAGTCAAGAGATGCGGCATAACCAATAACGCTCGCTGCGTGAGTCTGGTCACCGAACACCGGTACGACGTTTGAATAGTCGTAAGTGCTGATGATTTTGTACGCTAGCGTGTCGGTTGATCCAGATACCAGAGCTGATTCTTCCAGCGTGAATGGTACGTAGCCGAACCGGTAATTTTGGCCGTTAACCCATGCGGAGAAGTCCAGCGCTTCCTCTTCAGTCGGAGTGAAAGAGGTCGTGAAAATTGCCCAGTTCTGAGAGCTATCAAGCACTGACTGCATCGACGTAGTGACTACTGCAGCATCTGCGCCCTGTGACAACTGAGCGCCGGTAGCGGCTGTCAGTTTCAGCCCAGCGGAAAGTGTTCCTGTTGCGTAGGTAATAGTGCTCGCCGCGCCATCGGTCGCACTGGTGATGATGAAGCGCTTCTGTGTGGTGTCGAACTCTACCGTAACGCTGGAGCCGATACCTGTTTCAATCAGGTCAGCAGCCATAGCAAAGCTTGTTGCTGTGCTCAGGTCGATACTGGCTGAAGTATGTGCAGTACCGTCAACGGTCAGTGTCAGTACGCCGCTCAGCAATTTGAGCTGGTCTAACGTTACGGCCGCCATTGAGCCTGAGCGTAACCACGCCGCAGCATCTTCCGGGTTAAATCGTGCAAACAGCAACGCGCCCGGGGTCTTGGTGGAATTGTCGTAGCCCTGAAAATACACTTCAGCCATGCTGAATTCAGCCGATGCACTACCGAAATAGGCCGCTACGTCTTCTTTGTTTGTGAACGTGATAACACTCCCCACCGGAGCATAAGCGCTGTCGGTAAGGATAAGGCCATTCAGATCAAGCGCCGAACCGCCCGCTGGCAGCACTCCAGGATTGATTTGAATATCTTTGCGTAATGGGATTGCCATTTATGCACTCTCCGGTGGGTATTTTAAATCTGCGGCAATAACGCCGACTGTAATGCTGTCCATGAAGTCCTGGCAGGTGGTAACAGACGGGTTGAATTGCCCGATGAATTCCATCGTCCAGCGGCCTTCGTATTGTTGCTCGCCGTTTATCATCGTTGTCTGATGAGGGTCTGAGCAGTAAAGAGGGGTGATGACATTGCCGTTCTGCCTGAACCATTCACAGGCAAAGTCTGAGCGGATTAGTGTGCCGATGATTGCTGCGTTATCAGCCGCGCTCTCGCCGTAACAATCAATCTGACAAGGCCACTGCGTGCTGCGCTGGTTGAGCTGCTTGCCCTCGCCATACACGCCGTTGTCGTCGTACTTAATGCGGTTGGTAGACAGGCCTATCTGCTTCAGCGGCGTCATAATGATGAAGTCATGAAGCGGCATTGGCGTAAGGTTCTGCTGACCTACCAGCACGTTATCTATGGTGAGCCCCGTGATATCCATCAGAAACGCCTGCAGAGCAATACGCAGGTCAAGCTCGGTGATGTCTACTGTGGCTGTCATGGTGACCTCTGCAGGTTAACAATCACTCGGCACCAGTCAGGCCATAACTCAGGAACTTTCACCACCAACCACTGCTGACCGTTCACAACGAGAATGTCGCCACCCTTTTGATCTGGTCGGTTCACGCCGTTGAAGTTCCCATTCAGATACGCACTTTTCAGGATGCCCTGAATGTTGATGGCATCTACCTGTCGCAGGTCGGTGGAAGATAGCTCCTGCATCTGCACTTCAACATCAACGTTGCTGTACGTCTGCTCTCGCTTTCCACCAGGTAACGTAGTGAATCCGGTATTAATCCGTAACACGCCATTTACGTTGGGGTTTATTGCTCTCGTAGCGCTATTGGCTATGCCTCTCAGGTTCATACGCCATCCTTAATGTCGTAGTCGACGCTGTTTAGCATGTGGGATGTTTCAATGAGTGGCTTAGAGAAGCCCTTTTTGGCGATCGTAACTGGAGATAGAGCAGGCTCCATCAAATCTCTGATTGAGCCCTGCAACTGGCCTTTAATGTGCTCACCCATCATCCCCAGAATCGCTTCTGCGTCATAACCTGTAGCCTCAGCTATTTTCGCAATGTCCTGAGGCCATTCGGGTGACTTTTCGGCGATCATGTTTCGGAAGAATGGGCGTGGCGGCCTGTTCATTGCCGGGTCGCCATATTCGTTGGCTGCAGCTACCATTGGGACAGATTGCCCGTCAGGGTATGTTGCCCCTTCAAGGAATCCCACCCTCAGTGTTTTCCCGTCGCCAAGCTTTTCCGCCAGTTCAGCAAGTTTCGCCTCTAAAGCTGCGCCACCACTAAATGTGGTCATGCTCACCTCCGGGTAACTGGCCTGCGGTAATAATGTCCTGGATAGAATGAAGGTGATGCGCCAGGTGCGTATTTAAACGTCCTGTAAGGAGCGGTAGCCTGCCAGTAAGCAGCGCCGTAAGGTGTCTGTAGATACCACCATGAAGATGGATTTACAGGAACCTCACCAGTTGACACTGATACAGAGCCTTCAGATGCGCTTGCAACCCTGCCGACAACTCCGGATGGCTTCTGACCACCCACACCTGAATTCAGGGCTGCAATGTGCGCCACGAGCATATTCAGATACACCGCACGCACATTTACATCGGTAACAGGACTGCAATCAGTGTTATCAAGGTAGACCGTTGCCTCAACGAAATACGAATTCAGCAGCGTGTCACTTACCGTGTCAAACTCGGGGTAACGCTCACGGAATGCGTTAATGTCGAAAACAACGATCGCCATGATTAACCTCGCGCCTTCATTGCTTCTTCGTCTTTCACCACGCCTTCCATAGGCTTGTCCTGCGGCAGACCTTCAAGCCCAGTTTTCACCTTGGCGTTTTCGGAAGCCTTGGACTGTGCGCTGTTGGTTTTTGCCTGAGCGAATACCAGTTCGCCTTTCGCGTAGCGCTGATTTGCGTGTTGCTTCAACCATTTCTCGAAATAGTCTTTATCAACACCTTCAGTCAGGCCATAACCACCTACCACAGACGAGGAATTTGCCCCATTGATATGGACAACCACACCGTCAACATCAATCAGAAGGCCGTTAGGCAGCTTGCAACCAACAGTAACTACTTCAGCCATTTCTTATGCTCCCAGCATGCTGGCAATTGCCAGAGGTTGACGGATGATGGTGCCCCATGTGCCACCAGATTTTTTCTGTTTCCAGGATGATTCTTCTACCACTACAGCGTGAGCACGCATCTTCTCGGTGAATGCTGCATAAGTGGTGTCCTGTTCACCCAGGCGCTCTGCGATCAACTGAACGATTTCGCCTGCATCGGTTGAATACTCGACGGCAGTTTCGATGGTCAGGTTAGGGAAGTTTTTCTTCAGCAGGTCAGTGACGTTCACGTTGTACATGTTAGTTTTGGTCAGGTTGACCTCTAACACTGGGGACATACCGAGTTTGAGACGATCTGTACGCTCAACGAGGCCTTTGGTCTGCGCTACGAGTTGCTTCCACAGACGTCCGGCGATGTCGTCATAAACCGCCTGTCCATCTTTGTCATCCCAAAGAACGCTACCACCGGTGCCGGTAGGTGCTGGGGTTACGGATGGCTGAAGGCTAGGGTCATTCAGTGCGCCATAGTTCATCAGGCCATCAATCCCGAAGAAGTATGATTTGTTCTGGAACTTTTGCAGGACCAGAGCAGATGCTACGTTCAGCTCCGCTGCGTAACCGATACGCGCCGCGCCGTACATGTCCAGTTCGCGCTCACCCCAGCGAGTATGGGTCTGGTAGTGATAGGACTGACGAGGCACCCAGTTGACGTTAGCGCTCACCATGCCGTTGTTGTTGAAGTCTCCATAGGAGCTAACTTCACCGGTGCTTTCTACGATTGGGAATTGAGCGGTCAGGGTGGTCCAGTCGCCCTTCTTCACTTCGCCATAGATTTGAGCGGCTTTCATTGGCGTAACCAGAACGCGAATCAGTTCTGGATCAACGTAGTTGGTGAAATACGCCGGGATACCTGCGTTGTTCGCAGTAACCATGGTTGGCTGGGCATCCATAGCCATCTGGAAGTTTTCTGCGAAGTCAGGCTTCAGGTAGTCTTTCGCGCCCGGCAGAATGATGCCGTATTTGCCGCTAGCAGCGGAATAGTGTTTCTGAAATTCGTTCATTACTTGCTCCAGGTGCTGATTTTGACCAGTTCGCCTGCATCACAAGCGCTACCAGCATAGAAAGGCGTTTCGACTGCGCCGGAAATGGTTGCTCCTGCAGCACCGGTCTTAATGGTGCCGTCAGCAAGCACAGCAAAGATTTTCTGTCCGCGAGTTGCTGCAGTGGCGGTACGCGCCCAGAAGTCCCCAGCTGTCATCAGGGTTACTTCACGGCCTGGCTGAATGAGCATTGAAGCCTCACCAAGCCATACAGTGATTGATGCCTGACCATCGCGATGGACGAAGCCAG
Source organism: Callosobruchus maculatus (assembly GCA_951848785.1). Classification (NCBI taxonomy): domain Eukaryota; kingdom Metazoa; phylum Arthropoda; class Insecta; order Coleoptera; family Chrysomelidae; genus Callosobruchus; species Callosobruchus maculatus. Next base: position 35,619 of record CATOUR010000603.1, on the reverse strand, counting down.
AAGGAGCTCCGGTGCCGGTATTTGATGCAACACCATCGACAGCCCATGCAAAGCGACCTACGGTCAGACCGCTAGTACCAGCTACCAATGCTGCTTCGCCTGCCAGGAAAGTGGCGTGAGGGTTGGTGCTCGCAAAGCCACCTTCAACACCCGGTGCTGGGTATTGGTTAATTACACTCTGAAAACCTGCCATGTTAGAAACCTCGTTTCAGTTTGCCAGCGGTCGGGAAAGCTTTCTCAAATTCACTGACGGTTGCGGAATCCTGCGCAATGACAGGGCGTTTGTTGTTCTGCTGCTCGATAGCCATTTTGACCATCTTAGGGAAGGCCGAAGGATGAACGCCTTCGATATCCACCCCAGCCTGCTCAAGAGCAGTACGGTAGACATCATCAGCAGAGTCCATTGCAACGACATCGCCAATCAGTGGGCGCACAGCCTGCTCAGCTTCACGTACTTTGCGGAAGTTCTCCGCCGCACGTTTGGTTGCGCTGTCTGCTGCTAAACGGATCGCACTGTCCATTGCCGTTTTGGAGACTTTGTCGTCTTTTTTATCGTCTTCATCGTCTTCGTCTTCGGCTGGCTTTTTCTTTTTGTCATCGCTGTCTTCGTCATCTTCATCGTCAGCGGTTTTCTTCTTGTCGTCGTCCTTGTCGCCATCCTCGTCTTCAGCCGGTTTCTTTTCTTTCTCATCTTCTTTTTCGGCTTCATCCAGCGCCAGAAGCGCCTTCCGTACTTCAGCCTCCAAATCAGCATCAGCTGCCAGTAACGGCTTCAGCGTTGCGCGAATAATCGCGGCTTTACGTTTGCTCATGAGCATTAACTCCGGGGGTAATGAATCTGCGACCAATACGTCGCTTCCTGCGCGGCCTCTTTCAACCAGCGCTACGTGGTTCCCGATGATGTCCCGCATGATGCCGTCATACGGCTCTCCATTCGGTGTAACTCCGGGGGTCATGTCAGCGACGTATTGGTACGACGAAGACAATTCTTCCTGCTCTTCCGTCTCAATGCCGGCTATTGCGGAGTCGTCCCAAACTGATAAACCGTTTGTCAGATACGTTCCGTCAAAGTCTGCATTTGAATGCGTTACGCCAACGCGATACTCGCGCGGTGGGTCGCCGGGGAAGTCAGGTGTGTGGATTGATAAAAGGGGAATGTTGTTGAATGTTGCAGCGGCTTTCTTCAGTTCGTCAGGGTGTCGCCATAACTGGTAAATCTTATCTGGCTCTAGCCCGAGCTTTTCAGCATTTGGAATCTCTCTCCCGAAGTAGGGGCAGACATTAGCCTTGCTGATATTGCTTAACTTAACCTGAAGCCTGCCGTTGCCATCAAACGAGCGCACTGATGCGCGGTCAAATGCCAACCGTTCAGTTGTTTTCATTGCTTTCTCTGATTTCAGGCAATAAAAAAGGCCACCTACGTGACCTTGTTCGGAAATTACTTTCTTTTGTATCTAACTGGCTGGGTGGTAGCCCTATTTATATCCCAACCTTTCTCGACAACTCTTGCTCTCAGTGTGTTTGCTGGGATGCCACAACGCCTGGCAAGCTCAGCCATAACCAGTGTCTCACCTTTATATTCAACATAAAGCGAGTTCCTGCGATTTGCCATTTGCTGCTTAGGAGTCGCCCATCTGCAATTATCTGGAGAGTAACCTTTGTCGTTGTCTATCCTGTCTATAGAATGCAGTGTTGATGGCCTTGGCCCCATGTCTTTCAGGAAGGTTTCGAAGTCTTCCCATCTTGCGCAGATGTCTATACCCCTTCCGCTATAAGAAGCATGTCTGCGGTTATTTGGGTTTTTAACTCTCTGCCTCATGCTTTGCCAGATCACATATTCCGAGCTTTCTGTTAGGCCGTGCTTTTTGCCTTTGATGCTGGACATCTCTTTATTAAAACACCCGCAACTAACACTAGAACCGTTCCTAAGGCTATGCTCAAGAACAACTCTTTCAGTTCCGCATGAGCATTGGCATTTCCATTTTCTCTTTACCCTAACCACCCCAAACTTATCGGTGTGATAATTAGGTTCTGCGGCGTTCATTACGGACCATCGACCGAATTGCTGTGTAGTGGCACACTGATACTGGCCACCTGATCGGAAGGTGATATTCTCACCTCCCCAACACCACAGGTGACCCAATGGCAAAACATTTCACGGCAGAATTTAAGCTCGAAGCAGCAAAACTGGTTGTCGACCACGGCTATACCTACGTTAAGGCCGCTGAAGCGGTTAATGTCAGCCATTCGGCAATCACCCGTTGGGTTAATAAGCTGCGACTTGAGCGCCAGGGTAAAACTCCCGCCGGGCTCCCTCTGACGCCCGAACAGCTCGAGCTGCGCGAAATGAAGAAAAAGGTTCAACGCCTTGAAATGGAGAACGAAATCCTAAAAAAGGCTACGGCGCTCTTAATGTCGGACGCACTCAACGGTTCACGGTAGTCGACAGGCTGAGAGCGCGATATTCGGTCGCTGTGTTGTGCCAGACTTTTGACGTCCATCGCAGCAGCTACAGGCACTGGCAGGCTTCAGCGAATGAGCCCGATGGCGAGCGTGTGGTCAGACGCAGCCAGGTCATGGAGGCCTGGAACGCCAGCGGCGGCTCTGCCGGCGCCCGAAGCATAGCTACCATCGTCAGCAGGGACTCTGGCGTCAAAATGGGGCGCTGGTTGGCCGGCAAGCTGATGAAAGAGCTGGATATCGCCAGTTGCCAGGTACCGGCACACAAATACAAACGCGGCGGAAACGAACACGTTGAAATACCGAACCATCTCGATCGTCAGTTCGCGGTTACCGCGCCGGACCAGGTCTGGTGCGGCGATGTGACCTATATCTGGACGGGTAAATGCTGGGCTTACCTGGCGGTGGTGCTGGACCTGTTCGCCCGTAAACCGGTAGGCTGGGCGATGTCGACGTCGCCGGACTCGGCACTGACGGTCAAAGCGTTGCAGATGGCCTGGGAGCTACGCGGTCGGCCAACAGGCGTAATGTTCCACAGCGACCAGGGCAGTCACTATACCAGCCGTAAATATCGGCAGGCCCTGTGGCGCTGTCGGATAAAGCAGAGTATGAGTCGCCGGGGTAACTGCTGGGATAACGCGCCTATGGAGCGGTTCTTCCGGAGCCTGAAGACAGAATGGGTGCCGACGAAGGGATACAACAGCTTCAGCGAGGCCCAGAGGGCGATAATCCGCTATATCACGAGTTATTACAGTGCCATCCGGCCTCACTGGTATAACGGCGGTCTGACGCCAAACGAATCTGAGCGACTGTACTACTTACAGTCTAATGCGGTGGCCAATATTAGTTGACCACTACACTGCCCGATGTTAATTGGTGGTAGTCTATTGGCACCCATCATTACCTCCACATAGGTTTTGCTGGTAGAAGCCCGGATGTGTTAGCGCACTCCGGGCTTTGTCATTTTACCAATTCAACCATCTTTCAGGAAGCTTAAAACGGGACTCCACGTACAACGACAGTTTATTTCCTCGCCAGGCATCACCCATTTTCCATCGAGGTACATTCCCTTGCTTAGCTCAAACACCTTTCCATCAGCTTTGACGTGCGATGGTCGTGGCTCTTTGCCAGCATGTGAGTGTCTCCAGACGCCCTGAGTGATACCAAGTGATTGCTGCCTTGCTGCCTGCATTACTGAAGTTGCTTTGTTGTTCTGATCGCGTGCGATTAATGCTGCACGTCTGCGCGTAATCCCGTAACGCTTCTGAAGCTCGTCAGTGAGGTAAGACAGGTCGCGACCCCGTGCAACCGAGCGCATAACCAGCCCCTCAACCTCAGTGAAATACTTCTCCGGAATTGAGCGTATCAGCCCAACATTCTCTGCAATGGTCGCCTGAAGTGCGTTATTCATCGGCGCGGTCATTTTGAACTCAACAGTGAATCCCGCAGTTTCGAGCGCGTTATGCAGTGATACGTCGGTATTCTTCATCGCATCACCGGCAAACCTTTCTGCCAACTTCTGAGATAGGCTGTCGAATGCCTTAGTCCATCGCTTGGCGAGCTTCTTCATGGCATCACGCATAAACACGGCAGGAGATGCGTCCATTGCCACCGCTGCACCACTCGCTTTGTAGTTAGCGGTCAGCCAGTACACAACGGACTTCTGCATCTCTCTGATGTGATTGTCTAGCTGTCTGCGATACCACGCCTCAACACCGGAATTAGGATGAATCGCTCTCAGCGTTTGCCGCGTCGATTTCTTCTTCCCGCTGGTCATCGTCTTCGTAGTCGTCTTCGATTTCGATGTCATCGCTTAAGTCCAGTGAGTGATATGGGCTGTCAGGGTCATTTGCGATCTTCTGTCGAATCTCATTACCCGTCAGCGCACCAGTTGCTACGTTAACCGCATCGGTATCAGCGTCAATCTTGCGAATTTCCGCTTTCTCTTTCTCGGTCATCTCGTAGAGAGGCTCAAACTCGAAGTAGATATCCGGGTCGATGTTGCCAAACTCTGAAAGCTGGATTATGTCCAGAACACGCTTCAGGTTGTCTTTGAAGATGGATTGCTGCAGGGCGTGAATGTAGTCGTAGAAGACTCGAATCTCGCCATCGGATGAAGCGTTAAGGCCAGCAGGTGAGATGCCTAGCAGCTTAACCAGAGGAATGCTGGATACGGCTGCCATTTGCTCCTGTGCCTGAGCCTGCAATGCATCCAGACCACCGAGAGGAGCGCTAATAAATTCCGCCTTCTCTGGCTGTTGAACGCTATTATCTACAGCAAATGCGCCGCGGTTATCGCGACACTGATTGAACATCTGCAGGCGGCTAATAAGTGATTCAGCACCCCCACCCTTGTATGTAATAGGGATGTGGTGGTTAGCTACCATCACATGAAGCGGAGAGAGCTTGTCCCCACCCTGAATGGCCAGAACCTTGATTTGCAGCAAAAGCCCTCCGCTTCACCTTTCACGCCAGCATTAACATTGAACGGTTGCCAAGAGCAATGACTCTGCATGTACAAGGGTAATTGGCGTGATGGTTCAGTGAAAGGAGAAAACGTTATGTTTCAGTTAGGTATTGATGTCAGCAAAAAAACGCTGGATTTGTGTTTACTGCGGGAAGGCGTAAAAGGCAGGATTAAAACCCGCAGGCTCAAAAACGATGTCAATGCAGCCAGTGCCGTGATCGGCTGGCTCAGCAAACAGCACTGTGAACCTGCCGATGTCCATATCATCATGGAAGCCACCGGGGTTTATCATGAATCACTGGCTTACGGGCTTCACAAGGCGGGGGCCAAGGTATCGCTTGCCAATCCACATCGGGCAAGGGAGTTTGCACGGGGCATGGACATTCTGACAAAAAATGACCGGGTTGATGCTTATATGCTCGCCTGTTACGGCGTGCTTAAAGAGCCGGAACCGTGGGTTCCTCCGCCTGAAGATGTCCGCTATCTCAGTGCACTTCTTCGTCGGCGCGATGCGCTTGTTACCGACAGCACCCGCGAAAAAAACAGGCTGGAAAAATGTCGGGCAACGGACATGCCTCCTGCTGTGGCTGAATCCATAGAAAATGTGCTTCGTAATCTGAGCGCAGAACTTGAGCATCTGGACGATCTGATCCTGACACACCTCGACCAGCATCCTGAATTAAAAAAGGATTTTGACCTGCTGACTTCAATAAAATCCGTGGGTTATCAGTTAGGTCTGAATATGCTGGTTATCCTGCGGGGTCATCATTTCGATACAGCAGAGCAGGCTGCTGCATTTTTGGGTGTGGTGCCTGTTGAAAAATACTCCGGCACATCGGTCAGAGGGAATCCGAAACTGTCTAAAATCGGCCCGCCGGAAATCCGGGCGAAACTGTATCTGGCTTCGTTGTGTGGTCTGAGATTTAACCCGGCGATGAAAGCGATATATGAGCGGTTATGCCTGCGTGGTAAGGCAAAAATGTGTGCCATTGGCGCACTGATGCGAAAGCTCGTTCACTGGTGCTATGGCGTTCTGAAAACACAAAAACCGTTTGATGCTGAATATCTGTCTTCAGAAGATGCGCGTAGCGCATGTAAGGCGGCATGACGTTGTTATATATGGCACTGTAGTCAAACCGCCGAAGCCCGGCGTAAGCCGGTAGAGGATCATCAGAGATCCTAATCACCCTTCCGCCCTGTAGAGCCATACAGACTAAAAGCGAGTGTTGTGGTGAGTTAAGCCCTTTTAACCCCGTTAGCGCGGCGTAGCCGCGATGTATCGGGGACTTAGTGCTGGCAGCTTGCTGACAGCGCTTAGGGGGCTGTATTTCCAAAACTAAAGTGATTTTTTCTTGACAGAACACGGTAGCTGTAAAATCGTGGCCATGTTGGTTGAGAGAACAGGAATGGTGAATGAGTGAATCAGGTCGCTAACGCTGTCCCGAGTTCTCAGCCAGTTATTGACGTACGGCTCGGCAATCTGCGTCAGACTAAGGCCACGGAAGTTGTATGCTGCTTTAAGCAGGTCTGGAACCTCGCGTGATACAAAGTCCAGCATACGGCTGGCATTGACTGTCTTAGCCATCACAAACCATTCTGTCGGTTTGTAGAAGTCTGGACTCATCGGGTTGTCTGTGTTGTAGACGCCGGGGTAAGTCCAGACTGGCTCGATAACGGTGAATCCCTTGAGGCTGCCTTTCTTAATCTTCTTGTCAGACAGGAACAGCTTTGACCCCAGCTCTACCGGGTCAGTCCATGCAGACACGCCTCTTGCCGACTGCACATCGATATAAATCTGTCCGCCACCAAAGTAGCCGTCATGCTCTGCTGCCTCGCGGAAACGGTCCTTAACCTTGAACTTTTCCATTGCAGCGTAGAGTTGCTGGACTCTTTCAGCTTTATCATCATCACCGACAGTCTTGAGCTTGATCCACTTGCGGGTCATCTCTTCTGCGATGGTGCCAACCATCTTGCGATACTCAGGCTTTTGAGCCAGCGTAGCCAGGTATGGATAGCCCGGGAAGCTATCAGGATAGCCATAGGTGTATCCCATATAAGCTTCGTTCAGCGCTCCGTATGGCGTAGAGTCCATCGCCAGAATGCCCTTTTCGATACTCTCAGGGATAACGCCTTTTGGTGGCTTGTACTGCACTATCTCGCGAGGTGGTTTAGCCTGAATTTCTGCTACCGCCTCGGCCCGGATTTTCATCTCAGGCTTTTGTTCTTTCACCGGCTCAGGCGCGGCGACTTGTTTCTTTTTAAACGGCCACACTTAAATTCTCCTGAGTTGGCTCGGGTCGATAACCATTGGCTGGCGACCTGAAATAAGATTGTCGTCAATAGCGTCCATCCAGGTATCGAGGATGTCGTCATTGTCGTGACTGTCGTCAGCAGAGAACGCGGCGCATTCAGTCATTGCGGTGATAACCCATGATGTTGCACCGGCTACCGTTCCGTCTTCGTAGTAAACGTGAGGCCTGATAGCTCCGTGCTCATCATGAGTGGCAGGAACATAAACCTTGCCAGTTTTAATCTGAGGAATGACGTTAAGGCAGCGAACCAGTTTGTTCTGGCCTGCACCGCGTGGAATCTCTTTAACCGGAATGCTGTTGCGCTTCTTGAGGGTTGTTATCAGACCTTGACCAGCCTGTTTCTCTTCGATAGCCATGTGGCGCATTGGCATGATTCGTAGCGAGCCCTGCATGCGCCACTTCTCCCAGACCTCTTCTGCTTTCTTCAGGAGGTCTTCAGGGTCCCAGCGTCCACGCACCACATCGATGATGTAGAGGTTTCCATCAACGCCCATACCAACAAGCGTGAAGACCGTGTAGTCAAGCCAGTCCTCTACCTTGCCGCTGTTCGTATCAACGTACACGGCGCGATGAGTGAGCTTAGGTAGCGTGGTGTAGGTCTGGAACCAGTCTGTTTCGATGATGCCGCCAGTAAGCGCCATTGGGTTCTGCTGGTACTGAGAGAGGAACGTATAGCGGTCTTTCTCCCATAGTTGCAGGAGGTCGTTCACGTCTTCCATCTGGGGCCAGTATGACCAGTAGCGAGTACCGGACACTTCCACTGTAGTGGCACACTGATACTGGCCACCTGATCGGAAGGTGATATTCTCACCTCCCCAACACCACAGGTGACCCAATGGCAAAACATTTCACGGCAGAATTTAAGCTCGAAGCAGCAAAACTGGTTGTCGACCACGGCTATACCTACGTTAAGGCCGCTGAAGCGGTTAATGTCAGCCATTCGGCAATCACCCGTTGGGTTAATAAGCTGCGACTTGAGCGCCAGGGTAAAACTCCCGCCGGGCTCCCTCTGACGCCCGAACAGCTCGAGCTGCGCGAAATGAAGAAAAAGGTTCAACGCCTTGAAATGGAGAACGAAATCCAAAAAAAGGCTACGGCGCTCTTAATGTCGGACGCACTCAACGGTTCACGGTAGTCGACAGGCTGAGAGCGCGATATTCGGTCGCTGTGTTGTGCCAGACTTTTGACGTCCATCGCAGCAGCTACAGGCACTGGCAGGCTTCAGCGAATGAGCCCGATGGCGAGCGTGTGGTCAGACGCAGCCAGGTCATGGAGGCCTGGAACGCCAGCGGCGGCTCTGCCGGCGCCCGAAGCATAGCTACCATCGTCAGCAGGGACTCTGGCGTCAAAATGGGGCGCTGGTTGGCCGGCAAGCTGATGAAAGAGCTGGATATCGCCAGTTGCCAGGTACCGGCACACAAATACAAACGCGGCGGAAACGAACACGTTGAAATACCGAACCATCTCGATCGTCAGTTCGCGGTTACCGCGCCGGACCAGGTCTGGTGCGGCGATGTGACCTATATCTGGACGGGTAAATGCTGGGCTTACCTGGCGGTGGTGCTGGACCTGTTCGCCCGTAAACCGGTAGGCTGGGCGATGTCGACGTCGCCGGACTCGGCACTGACGGTCAAAGCGTTGCAGATGGCCTGGGAGCTACGCGGTCGGCCAACAGGCGTAATGTTCCACAGCGACCAGGGCAGTCACTATACCAGCCGTAAATATCGGCAGGCCCTGTGGCGCTGTCGGATAAAGCAGAGTATGAGTCGCCGGGGTAACTGCTGGGATAACGCGCCTATGGAGCGGTTCTTCCGGAGCCTGAAGACAGAATGGGTGCCGACGAAGGGATACAACAGCTTCAGCGAGGCCCAGAGGGCGATAATCCGCTATATCACGAGTTATTACAGTGCCATCCGGCCTCACTGGTATAACGGCGGTCTGACGCCAAACGAATCTGAGCGACTGTACTACTTACAGTCTAATGCGGTGGCCAATATTAGTTGACCACTACAAACCAGAGGGCGAAGAAATGAGTGTGACGAGATATGGAATCAATGCGCAGGGAGTGTTTACCAATCTGAAAGATGGTGGATACGTAAGCTATCAGGACTACGAGAAGCTGGCTGCGGAGAATGCCTATTTGGTGCCCAAAGCGGCCAGCGAACTGTCAAATGCCTGGGTGCTTCATAAGTACCTCATTGGCATTCAAGCGGCGATTATGTATCTGGATAATGGCAACAAGAAGGACGCGCAGGAATGGCTGTACGGGACTATTGCCGGTCCGGGATTTGAGTTCCCTGATGAGGTAGAGGACATCGACGCATGGGCAACTCATCAGATGCGCGGCAGCATCAGCCATCCGCAAGCGATCGAAATCATCAAAGCAGAAACCCCGGCCACAGATGCTTTCCTGGCTGAAGTACGTGCGCAGGGTGTGGAAATGTTTGCTGCCTATTGCGGTGAAGAAAACTCGGTATTTGTTGAGGCTAAGGCTTATTACCGTTCTCTGCCGGATGCCGCCTATGAGTTCGCCGCCCAGCTTCGCAAAGGAGTGCAGTCATGAGCAAATTAACATGCAAGGTTGGTTACGTTAATCCGCGTTATGTGCGCTTTGCAGATTTTCTTCGCCAGGGTCGTGTTGATGTGTTGGCGAAACAACTTGCTGAACGTCTTGAGATTGAAGCTGGCAGTCAGAGTGAGGCTATTGATTTCGTTAAGCAGGTTCTAATCGATATCGCTGCCGACGACATGGGAGTGAAAAATATCGACGAGCCACGGGAAAGCTGGCGTTCACAGTTCGACGTAAAAGGAGCCGACCAATGAGCAACATCGACAAAAGCTCTTTAGCAAAGACGAGAGAGCTGGCCACGCTGATGGTCGAGCGTATCAGCATGAATCCTGTCAGCTGCAAATTGCTGAATGAGGCATGGAAAAAAGAATTTCCTGACGAAGTGGCTATCGCTGATCGAATGCTGGCGTTGCTGGATGAGCTGGAATCCAAATATGATCAAATAGCAAATCTTACCGCCGAACGCGATGCTCTTCGCGAAGGCGAGATGGGTGACGCGAAGCACAGTAATACCCGTGCTGCGGCCGATATCTATTTCCAGTTGGTCGAGGAGTGCGAAGTACCTGCTGGCGGATCACTGGTTGAATATGTAAGCGAACTGCGTGAACGTGCCGCCATGCTTCAGGGTGCCGATCGCAACCATCCTGATGGTTGGGTGGCTTGCAGTGAGCGGATGCCTGAGCGCGAAGTTGATGTTCAGGTTTACTGCGCTGACAAGAAGGAGCAGATGGTCGGATACATGGAACGCAATGAACGAAACGGCTATTTCCGTTTTGCGTCGCTTCCTAACGGAGGTGGGGTTTACTGCCAGCCAACTCACTGGATGCTACTGCCGACGGCACCGCAGCAGGAGGCTAAAAATGTCTAAATTGAATACAGGCAATGTTTATATCGAAATATCTCACAATCAGGAAGGAGGCCTTTCCCTCTGCGTAAGTGTAGTGGCACACTGATACTGGCCACCTGATCGGAAGGTGATATTCTCACCTCCCCAACACCACAGGTGACCCAATGGCAAAACATTTCACGGCAGAATTTAAGCTCGAAGCAGCAAAACTGGTTGTCGACCACGGCTATACCTACGTTAAGGCCGCTGAAGCGGTTAATGTCAGCCATTCGGCAATCACCCGTTGGGTTAATAAGCTGCGACTTGAGCGCCAGGGTAAAACTCCCGCCGGGCTCCCTCTGACGCCCGAACAGCTCGAGCTGCGCGAAATGAAGAAAAAGGTTCAACGCCTTGAAATGGAGAACGAAATCCTAAAAAAGGCTACGGCGCTCTTAATGTCGGACGCACTCAACGGTTCACGGTAGTCGACAGGCTGAGAGCGCGATATTCGGTCGCTGTGTTGTGCCAGACTTTTGACGTCCATCGCAGCAGCTACAGGCACTGGCAGGCTTCAGCGAATGAGCCCGATGGCGAGCGTGTGGTCAGACGCAGCCAGGTCATGGAGGCCTGGAACGCCAGCGGCGGCTCTGCCGGCGCCCGAAGCATAGCTACCATCGTCAGCAGGGACTCTGGCGTCAAAATGGGGCGCTGGTTGGCCGGCAAGCTGATGAAAGAGCTGGATATCGCCAGTTGCCAGGTACCGGCACACAAATACAAACGCGGCGGAAACGAACACGTTGAAATACCGAACCATCTCGATCGTCAGTTCGCGGTTACCGCGCCGGACCAGGTCTGGTGCGGCGATGTGACCTATATCTGGACGGGTAAATGCTGGGCTTACCTGGCGGTGGTGCTGGACCTGTTCGCCCGTAAACCGGTAGGCTGGGCGATGTCGACGTCGCCGGACTCGGCACTGACGGTCAAAGCGTTGCAGATGGCCTGGGAGCTACGCGGTCGGCCAACAGGCGTAATGTTCCACAGCGACCAGGGCAGTCACTATACCAGCCGTAAATATCGGCAGGCCCTGTGGCGCTGTCGGATAAAGCAGAGTATGAGTCGCCGGGGTAACTGCTGGGATAACGCGCCTATGGAGCGGTTCTTCCGGAGCCTGAAGACAGAATGGGTGCCGACGAAGGGATACAACAGCTTCAGCGAGGCCCAGAGGGCGATAATCCGCTATATCACGAGTTATTACAGTGCCATCCGGCCTCACTGGTATAACGGCGGTCTGACGCCAAACGAATCTGAGCGACTGTACTACTTACAGTCTAATGCGGTGGCCAATATTAGTTGACCACTACAAAGCAACGATGATGGTGGTTATCGTATTTCCGGCTCTAAGGTCGGCGGCTGTGAGACTCTGAAGTGCTTCGAGGTTAATGCCGAGGAGCTAATCGAGCAGATTCGTGAGCACGTGAAAAAGGCAGCCGTAGAGCCTGAGCATATTGACGAAATCGCTATTCAGGCAGGGATTGACCCAGCCGTGGCTGATGCTTACATGCAGGGGTATCACGACTCTGAAGCGCGGAGATCTGAGCGGCAGGGTGCTAACTGATGTGATATAAAATCCCTTCATGGTGGAGGGGGTGCTTATGTCAGAATACGAGAAGCTGTCAGAATACCTGTATCGAGAATCGTGTCGCATTGTTGGCGAATGCTGTCTGATGCTTGCCAGCAATGATGCGGAAACAAACAGAGACCAGCTGGTTCACGAGTTAAAACGACTTCACTGGGAAATAATGAAGAGCACGGATGAATCAAATCTGCCTATTTTGCTGGCCATCGAAAGGCTTGCTACTAGCGAGGACTGGAAGAAGCCATATCTTGGATGATGCCTAACCCATTCGACGCATAACAAACCCGCACCTGGCGGGTTTTTCTTTATCCGGAGTCCGTATGCAACTAAATCCAGTGGCAGCCGTCATCATGGCTCTTATTGCATGGACGGCTATCTCTTCACTCATTCACATGTCAGAGGGCTTGTTATGGCTAAATTTGCTGTGGGCGCAATTGTAAAGCACAAGTCAGGTGATATCAAAGGAGTGATTGATGGCGTTACGGAGCAGGAGAGCCGGCCGACATGGTATCGCATCGAGTGGGATTCAGGTGATTACAGTTCTCACGCAGAACACGAACTTCGCGCGGCTACTGTTGATGAGCCTCGCGTGTATAAGAAATTAGCGTAAGGAGATGAATGATGTTAGGTAAACCAGCAGAAGCCTTCGATTCATTTAAAGTAAAAGAATGCTCGCCAGAATGGGATGGAGAAGGGTTGCCTCCGGTTGGATGCTGTGTAGAAGCTAATTACGGCGGGGTGTGGGTTAAAGCCACTGTTGCTTACACTGAGCCACCTGAAAAATATAGCGCGGTAGACACATGGAAAGAGGCTTTAGTTTTTGATTGCAACACCACTCGACCCTTCTGGACTGATGAATTACGCCCTATCCGCTCAGAAGAAGATAAGAAGCGCGAGAATGGAGTGCTATCTCTTGCCAAAGCCGCAGGGGCTATGCCGTTCAGGTATGGCGAAACCCTAAGCGACGGAGAGCTTCTTGGCTCTTCATGGTATGTACTTTACGACAAGATAGCAGCCGGTGAAGTAGCGGGCATCCGCATTGACTAGACCGCCGCAATGGCGGTTTTTTATTGGAGATTGATAATGTCAAAGAATCTTGTTAAGTCGTGGACAACAAAATCAGGCCTCAACGCATTTATTTTTCTTATTAAAGATTCGCACCATTGTGGTTATGTCGTGCTACCAGCCTGCCTAAGCGACTTTGATTTTGATGAGGAGTTAATCGATGTCCATGGGGGGATAACCTACAGCGGGAATCCAGACTGGTCTGGAGGATTGACGGTTATTGGCTATGACTGTGCGCATGCGGGCGATCAATGCTTTGGATATAAAGATGGAGTATGGCGTGATATCGATTTCTGTACGGATGAGTGCGAAAAATTAGCTTCTCAACTGATCTCTTTGACTAACAGGAATGTGGAAGGAAACACAAAGTAAGCAGGAGTAACCATGGAATCACACAGCCTCACACTCGATGAGGCCTGTGCATTTCTCAAGATATTCCCTCCACCTCAGTTCGATTCACAATCCGGAGATGAAACCTATGCGCGAACTTCGCGACGATTCACTTGTTGACTTAAAGTTCATGATGGAAGATTCTGGTATGGGTAAAACGTTCCTGTACTCAGAAATCAAACACGGACGCCTGCCATCACCTCACAAATTCGGTCGCGCCTCTAAGTGGGTTTACGCCGACTATCAGAACTGGAAACACAGCTACTTCTCACCACTTCAAAAAGCCTCATGATTATCCTTTGCGGGCATAATTGCGGGCACAATATTTTCCACTTCTGCATTTCCTCTTGAATCCCCTGCACTTAGATGCTTTATGTGATGTCTGCAGGGGACACTTCCGATTTCCCTTATGCCTCCTTCCATAGCTCCACGCAATTGCGGCCACGACGTTTCGCGCCGTACAGCGCTTCATCCGCTGCCTGAATCAACCGCTCGTAGTCAGGATGCCCGTTAAACATCGCCGCCCCTATCGAAAGAGAGAGCGGGATAATATCGCCGGCCGGAGAGTTAACCTTGATTTTTTCCACCCGTTTGCGAATCCGCTCGGCAATTCGCAGCGTGTCTGCCTCTGAGATTTCCGTTAGCACAATCAGAAACTCATCTCCGCCGTAGCGAAAAACGTAATCGCAGGTCCGCACGTTGTCATAAAACGCGCCGGCGACCTTACGCAGGATCTCCTCTCCCGTGTTGTGCCCCCAGGTATCGTTAATTTGCTTAAATTTATCAACGTCAATAAGCAGCGTAGAAAGCCTGGTTCCGGCCCGGCTGGCGTGCAGAATTTCGCGTTTGAATATGGTTGGCAGGAAACGGCGGTTCAGCAGCCGGGTCAGGACATCCACGCCGACCTCGTGACGTGAGACCTCGTCAAACAGCTCCCGCAGCAGCGTAATGATTTGGGAGAGCGAGTTTCGCATTTGGTGCAGGAATTTATCCCGGTGCACGTTATCGTTCATGCCCTGCTCCGATTGACGGATGCGCTCGAAGGTTTCGTCAAACTCCTGAATCAGCCGCGAAATATGTCCGGCCTCAGCGATCCCGCTGAAATAGTGGCGTCCCTTATGGCTAAACCACAGCCCAAACTCAGACTGGCCCAGCGGCAGGCTGTTGCCGATGCTGGAATTAAGCGTGATTTTATACAGAAGCACCATTTCCCATGTCAGCAGCGCCGCGGTCTGCCTCTCCTTCTCCTCTTCGGCATTCTCCATTAAGGAAAAGATTCGGTAGTTTTCGTCCTCTTTCGCCGCATTGTTTTCGCTAAACACGTACGCCCGCGACATCACTTCCATAGCCAGGTCGATGCTGTTTATCGCGTAATGATAAATATGGAGCTTTATTTCAGACGAATGAGGGCTGGTGGTGATGATGGGCAACAGCAGCTTTTTTAGAACGCGAAACCCCATTTCGACCAAATCAACCGAAATGCCGATACGGGCATGAACGTCCGCGGCGCGCTGCTGGGCCCGGATCTGTTCTTCAACCTGGCCGGCCTTGCAGGAAAGCACGTCGGTAAGCCAGCGACGCAGCGCCTCCTGAAGCTGCCTTTCCACCTGCTCAGTAGTCAGAAATTCAGCGACGGAGGGATCGGCCAGAACAATGCGATAGAATTCATCGATCAGCGCCGTGGCATTATTTCCGGCAAGCTCGGCCGCAAGCCGGTGCACTTCGGGATCGGTTTCATTAATCAGCTTTACCCACTCTTGTTTTACCGTTTGCAGGTAGGTTTCCATGGTCAGCTCCTTCAGGAGACACGCGGGAATGCAGATTTAACAATAGCAAAATCAACCCACTCCGCAATTGTCGCTTTTTTAAACAAAAAGGAGTGATAGCTCATATCGTATAACGGTGCTACATTATGCCGCCCACCCAAGTCAGCAATGGCCAGGCAACGTCGTAAAGAACGGTAAAGCCTGCAACCATGACCTCGTCCTACGGTCTTAATGGCACGTGGTATCGCGAAGTCTGCGCTACCTTCACAGGCTTTACAAAGGTTCCACTATTTTGTCTCAATCCAAATTTCAGCGGGCGTTTCTGCACCCGCGCTACTGGTTTACATGGTTCGGTCTTGGCATGCTTTGGCTTCTGGTGCAACTTCCCTACCCCGTGATTCGTTTCCTGGGTTCGAAGCTGGGTAGCGCATCGCGCCATTTCCTGAAGCGTCGCGAATCCATTGCCCGTAAAAATCTTGAACTCTGCTTTCCGCATTACAACGCGCAGCAGCGTGAAAAGCTGATTGCTGAAAACTTTAAATCTATCGGTATGGCGCTGCTCGAAACCGGCATGGCCTGGTTCTGGTCAGACGAGCGCGTGCGTAAATGGTTTGACGTTGAAGGTCTGGATAACCTGAAGCGCGCCCAGCTGCAAAACCGCGGCGTGATGGTTGTCGGCGTGCATTTTATGTCCCTTGAGCTGGGTGGCCGCGTTATGGGCCTTTGCCAGCCGATGATGGCTACCTATCGTCCGCATAACAGCGCGCTAATGGAGTGGGTACAAACGCGCGGTCGCATGCGTTCGAATAAAGCCATGATCAGCCGAAACAACCTGCGCGGCATGGTCGGTGCCCTGAAGAAAGGCGAAGCCGTCTGGTTTGCACCGGACCAGGACTACGGTCCTAAAGGCAGCAGCTTTGCCCCCTTCTTTGCGGTGAAAAATGTCGCCACGACGAACGGCACCTTTGTGATTTCACGTCTTTCAGGCGCCGCGATGTTAACGGTGACCATGGTCAGGAAAGCGGATAAATCAGGCTACCGCCTGCACATCTCTCCTGAAATGGCCGACTATCCTGAAAACGAAGGCGAAGCTGCCTCCTTTATCAACAAGGTGATTGAGTTCGAGATTATGCGCGCGCCTGAGCAGTATCTGTGGATGCACCGCCGCTTTAAAACCCGCCCTCTGGGCGAAGCCTCCCTCTACGTCTAAGCCTTTCTGAAGGTTAGTTTCGCTAAGAAACTAACCTTTTCAATCACCTGTAATCACATTGCGTGACGGCTTATTCGAGCCGTCGCTCAATACACTTTTATTGCGTGATTAAATCAAACTGTC
This sequence comes from Callosobruchus maculatus, assembly GCA_951848785.1. Taxonomy (NCBI): domain Eukaryota; kingdom Metazoa; phylum Arthropoda; class Insecta; order Coleoptera; family Chrysomelidae; genus Callosobruchus; species Callosobruchus maculatus. The sequence goes on along the minus strand of CATOUR010000603.1, from coordinate 18,795 downwards.
GCCGTTCCACGACACCTGTAAGTATAGGAAATTATTTAAAAAAATGACTCTTGTCACCCCTGAAATTTAGGCGTACATTAGCGCCGTCTGGCGACAGGAAAGCACAGAATTCTGAGCTGAAGTTAGCGGCGTAACGGGATAATTCTTATTTACCCCTGCGCGCGATTTCAACTCTCTATACTCAGTTGGACTCTGTTTTTTTAATGCGTACCGGTAGATACGCGGAGCGATGAAACGTGAAATATTTCTTTATGGGCATTTCGGTTATTGTTTTAGTTTGGGCCGGAACGTTTGCTCTGATGATCTAGTTAAGAAAATGCAGTCAAAAAAACAGGCGCCAGCGGCGCCTGTTTTTTTGTCGATTACGATTCGGGTTGTTCCGCCACGCTCTTCGTCGCAAGCAGGCCGTCGGCACGGAACATGCTTTTTATTCCCCGCACGGCCTGACGAATACGATCGCTGTTTTCAATAAGCGCAAACCGAACGTGCGTGTCACCGTAGTCACCAAAGCCGATGCCCGGCGAGACGCACACCTTTGCATCCTGAAGCAATTTTTTAGCAAATTCCAGCGAGCCCATCGCCGCATACGGCTCGGGAATTTTCGCCCAGACGTACATCGACGCTTTTGGCATTTCCACCATCCAGCCGGCCTCATGAAGCCCTTTGACCAGCACGTCACGGCGGCGCTTGTACTGGGCGGCGATATCGTGCACGCACTGCTGACCGCCCTCCAGCGCCGCGATGGCCGCGACCTGCAGCGGCGTAAAGGTGCCATAGTCGTGGTAACTTTTAATCCGCGCCAGGGCGCTCACCAGCGTCTTGTTCCCGACCATAAAGCCAATACGCCAGCCCGCCATGTTGTAACTTTTCGACAGCGTAAAGAACTCAACCGCCACGTCACGGGCGCCGGGCACCTGCATAATTGACGGGGCTTTCCAGCCGTCATAGACGATATCGGCGTAGGCCAGATCGTGTACTACCAGCACGTCATAACGCTTCGCCAGGGCCACCACTTTCTCAAAGAATTCCAGTTCGACACACTGCGCCGTTGGGTTTGACGGGAAGCCGAGGATCATCATCTTCGGCTTCGGGTAGCTTTCGCGAATGGCACGTTCCAGCTCGTTAAAGAAGTCGACGCCTTCCACCAGCGGTACCGAACGAACCTGCGCGCCGGCAATCACCGCACCGTAAATATGAATCGGGTAGCTCGGGTTTGGCACCAGTACGGTATCGCCATGATCGAGGGTCGCCAGCATCAGGTGCGCCAGCCCCTCTTTCGAGCCGATGGTCACGATCGCTTCACTTTCGGGATCGATATCGACCTGATAGCGATCCTGATACCAGCGTGAGATCGCCCGGCGCAACCGGGGAATACCCCGCGACGTCGAGTAGCCGTGCGTATCAGGCCGTTGGGCAACCGTGCAGAGTTTTTCCACAATGTGGGGAGGCGTAGGGCCGTCAGGATTACCCATGCTGAAATCAATAATGTCTTCGCCGCGCCGACGCGCAGCCATTTTCAGTTCAGCAGTGATGTTAAAAACATAAGGGGGGAGACGATCGATACGCGTAAAACTGCGTTCAGGACTGAATTCAGCCATAGGTTCCTCAGAGTCACGTTAGCGCCCGGACCGTCCGAGCGACGCTGCCACCAGCGTGGCATGCCTAGAAAATAACCTGAAGAAAAAGATGCTGTCGAGGGGCAATCGACAAAAAAACATTTTGCACTAAAACGGGAATCACATCGCAGTGAAAAGCGGAACCATTATCGCGAGCGGCCAGTTTTTACCGCTACGATTTAACAGGTTGTTATCAGGATCTTTACCTGGCATTTTCCGACAAACGGAAACGCAGCGTCTTTCAGTCAAAAGCGAACAATCCCCTTTGAGAATTATGGTTTTTCCCCATTTGATAAATCTGACGGATAACTGGCGATCGGACGCGAGGTTTTTTATCATAGCTTTTTCCCGTTTCCCCAGGCCTGACCGTGCACGAAATCTTCAATATGCTTCTGGCGGTGTTTGACCGCGCGGCGTTAATGCTGATCTGTCTGTTTTTTCTTATACGCATTCGCCTGTTCCGCGAGCTTTTGCATAAATCTGCCCACTCACCAAAAGAGCTCCTGGCCGTCACGTTCATCTTTTCGCTGCTTGCCCTGTTCAGTACCTGGTCCGGCGTGCCGGTAGAAGGCTCGCTGGTCAACGTGCGCATCATCGCCGTGATGTCAGGCGGGATCCTCTTTGGACCCTGGGTCGGGATTATTACGGGCATTATCGCCGGTACCCATCGTTACCTGATTGATATTGGCGGCGTAACGGCAATCCCCTGTTTTATCACCAGCATTATCGCCGGGGTGCTCTCCGGCTGGATTAACCGCAAATTCCCGAAAAAACAGCACTGGCGGGCGGGGATTATCGCCGGGATGATCTGCGAAACGCTGACCATGATTCTGGTTGTCGCCTGGGCACCAACCGTTGCGCTGGGGCTGGATATCGTCTCGAAGATCGGCATTCCGATGATCCTCGGCAGCGTCTGTATCGGTTTTATCGTGCTGCTGGTGCAGAGCGTGGAAGGGGAAAAGGAGGCCAGCGCCGCACGTCAGGCCAAGCTGGCGCTGGATATTGCCAACAAAACGCTGCCGCTTTTCCGTCACGTTAACGCCGAATCGTTGCGCCAGGTGTGCGAGATCATCCGTCGGGATATTCACGCCGATGCGGTTGCCATCACCAATATCAATCACGTGCTGGCTTACGTGGGCGTGGGTGAACATAACTATCGCGACAATGACGACACCATCAGCCCCACCACCAGACAGGCGATTAACTACGGTAAAATCATCATTAAAAACAATGATGAAGCCCACCGAACGCCAGAAATCCACTCGATGCTGGTGATCCCCCTGTGGGAAAAGGGCGTGGTGACGGGGACGCTGAAAATTTACTACTGCCATGCGCACCAAATTACCTCCTCGCTTCAGGAGATGGCGATTGGCCTGTCGCAGATCATCTCTACCCAGCTTGAGGTTTCCCGCGCCGAGCAGCTGCGCGAGATGGCAAATAAGGCAGAGCTGCGTGCGCTGCAAAGTAAAATCAATCCCCATTTCCTGTTTAACGCCCTGAATGCTATCTCCTCCTCCATCCGACTTAATCCGGACACCGCACGCCAGCTGATTTTCAATCTGTCACGCTATCTGCGCTACAACATTGAGCTGAAAGACGACGAGCAGATCGACATCAAAAAAGAGCTATACCAAATCAAGGATTACATCGCCACTGAGCAGGCGCGCTTTGGCGATAAGCTCACCGTCATTTACGATATTGATGAAGAGGTCAACTGCGTGATCCCAAGCCTGCTGATCCAGCCGCTGGTGGAAAACGCCATTGTTCACGGCATTCAGCCGTGTAAAGGCAAGGGCGTGGTAACGATTAGCGTGACGGAAAGCGGCAACCGCGTGCGTATTGCCGTTCGCGATACCGGACACGGCATTGATCCAAAAGTGATTGAGCGCGTTGAATCTAACGAAATGCCGGGCAATAAAATTGGGCTGCTGAACGTGCATCACCGTGTCAAGCTACTGTTCGGCGACGGGCTGCACATTCATCGCCTTGAACCGGGCACCGAAATCGCCTTTTATGTTCCAAATGAACGAACCCCCGTTCATGCCCCCATATCCTTGTTGCCGTAAGCCGGAGTAACGCATGAAAGTAATCATCGTAGAAGATGAATTTCTGGCTCAACAGGAGCTGAGCTGGCTGATTAAAACCCACAGCCAGATGGAGATTGTCGGCTGTTTTGACGACGGTCTGGACGTGCTGAAATTTCTGCAGCATAACCGGGTCGACGCCATTTTTCTCGATATCAATATTCCCTCGCTGGACGGCGTCCTGCTGGCGCAAAATATCAACCAGTTCGCCCACAAGCCGTTTATCGTGTTTGTCACTGCCTGGAAAGAGCATGCGGTGGAGGCCTTCGAGCTGGAGGCGTTTGACTACATTCTCAAGCCGTACCAGGAGTCGCGGATTATCAGCATGCTGCATAAGCTGGAGGCGGCATGGCAGCAGCAGGCGCAGCCCGCAGGCAACAGCCCGGCAGCGCGGGAAAACGACACCATTAATCTGGTGAAGGACGAGCGGATTATCGTCACGCCGATCGACGATATTTACTATGCCGAAGCGCATGAAAAAATGACGTTTGTTTATACGCGGCGTGAATCCTACGTGATGGCAATGAACATTACCGAATTCTGCAACAAACTGCCGGCCGCCCACTTCTTCCGCTGCCACCGTTCGTTCTGCGTGAACCTGAACAAGATCCGCGAAATCGAACCCTGGTTTAATAACACCTACATTTTGCGGCTTAAGGATCTGGATTTTCAGGTGCCGGTAAGCCGCAGCAGGGTAAAAGCGTTCCGCCAGCTCATGCACCTGTAGAATGTTCCCTCTCCCGCAGGAGAGGGAGACGGTTGTCAGAGGATCTGACCGAGCACCTGACGCAGATGCGCACCGGCGCCAAGCAGGCCAGGATTATCGTGGACAATCAGGTAAACGGGGATGTCCTGCACGTAGCTTTTAAAGCGTCCTTTGTCTTCGAAGCCGCCGCGGAAACCGGAGGCGGTAAAGAAGTCGAGGAAGCGCGGCACAATCCCGCCCGCAATATAGACGCCGCCAAAGGTGCCGAGATTCAGCGCCAGGTTGCCGCCGAAGCGTCCCATGATTACGCAGAACAGCGACAGCGCACGACGGCAGTCGATACAGCTGTCGGCCAGCGCGCGCTCGGTCACATCTTTCGGCCGCAGATTTTCCGGCAGACGGCCGTCTGATTTCACAATTGCGCGATACAGGTTCACCAGCCCCGGCCCGGACAGTACGCGCTCGGCCGACACGTGGCCAATCTCCGCGCGCAGCTCCTCAAGAATGATCCCCTCTTCTTCGCTGTTCGGCGCAAAATCCACGTGACCGCCCTCGCCCGGCAGGCTCACCCAGCGCTTGTCGACGTGGACCAGGTGCGCTACCCCGAGGCCCGTGCCAGCGCCATAAACGGCAATCGGCTTGCCTTCCACCGGTGTGGTGCCGCCGAACTGGATCAGATGCTCGGGCTTAAGCATCGGAATAGCCATGGAGACCGCGGTGAAGTCGTTAATAATTTCAAGGTGAGAGAAACCGAGGTTTTTCTGCATTTCGGCAATGGAGAATGCCCACGTGTGGTTGGTCATCGCCACCCAGTCGCCGGTGATCGGGCAGGCAATGGCGATACAGCCGTCTTCCACGTTAACGTGATGCTCTTCCAGATAGACGCGAACCACCGCTTCCAGGCTTGGGAAATCCAGCCCTGAATAGGTTTTCGCCTGGGAAATTTCACCGCTAGTCACATCACACAGGGCAAGGCGCGCGTTGGTGCCGCCCACATCACCTACCAAAGCATACTTTGTCATTCTTCTACTGCTCCGCTAAAGTCAGAATAAATCTTTGGGACACTGTAAATTCAAGGCGTGATAACAACAACGACCAGAAGGTGACTGCCCATGGATTATCGATCTTCGTCACATAATAACTTTACCGTTTCAGCACCTTTTGCACTATTGCCACAATGCTGATTGTGCAAAGTAACGTTAAGCCGTTTTGTACAAGGAAATCATCATGCTCCATCCGCGAGCCAGAACCATGCTGTTATTGGCTATCCCGGCGCTGATTATTGGCGTAGCGTCGAGCCTGGTGCTCATTGTCGTCATGAAAGTGGCGTCGGTGCTGCAAACGATATTATGGACAGCGCTTCCGGTAAAACTGGGCATCAGCATTGACTCGCCGGGATGGATCGTGATGATGCTAACCCTGACCGGGATAGCCGTGGGTCTGGTTATCCGCTACAGCCCGGGTCATGCTGGTCCCGATCCGGCACTGGAGCCGTTGATTGGCGAGCCGATTGCTCCCTCTGCGCTGCCGGGGCTCATTATCGCGCTGATTCTCGGCCTTGCGGGTGGCGTCAGCCTCGGCCCCGAACATCCCATTATGGCGGTTAACATCGCGCTGGCGGTTTTTCTGGGAGCGCGTCTCTTCCCGCGCGTCGGCGCGCTGGACTGGACGATCCTCGCCTCCGCCGGGACCATCGGAGCGCTGTTCGGCACCCCCGTCGCGGCTGCGCTCATCTTTTCTCAAACCCTCAGCAGTAACCAGGACGTGCCGCTGTGGGATAAACTTTTTGCGCCGCTGATGGCGGCGGCGGCGGGGGCACTTACCACCAGCCTGTTTTTCAATCCCCACTTTTCCCTCCCTATCCCCCACTACGGCCAGATGCAAATAGCCGATATTCTCAGCGGTGCCGTCGTCGTTGCGATAGCGATCGCGCTGGGAATGGTCGCGGTGTGGTGCCTTCCGCGCCTGCATCGGCTGATGCACAGGCTGAAGCATCCGGTGCTGATTCTGGGCACGGGTGGCTTTATTCTGGGCGCATTAGGCGCGATCGGCGGGCCGGTAACCCTGTTCAAGGGCCTGGACGAGATGCAGCAGCTGGCGTTCAGCCAGGTCTTCAGCGTTTCAGATTATCTGCTGTTTGTGCTGGTGAAGCTGGCGGCGCTGGTGGTGGCCGCGGCGTGCGGCTTCCGCGGGGGGCGTATCTTCCCGGCGGTATTTGTTGGCGTCGCGCTGGGGCTTATGCTGCATGAGCATGTTGACGCTGTTCCTGCGGCGATTACCGTCTCCTGCTCCATCCTGGGGCTGGTACTGGTGGTGACGCGCGATGCCTGGCTGAGCCTGTTTATGGCGGCCGTGGTCGTTCCGGATACCACGCTTCTGCCGCTACTCTGCATCGTGATGTTGCCCGCCTGGCTCCTGCTGGCGGGCAAACCGATAATGATGGGGTGGCGAAACGACGGGTAATCAGGCGTTATTACGCGCCTCCAGCGCTTTCGTAAGCGCGCTCAGCAGCGGTGGGATATCGGCTTTCGGCAGCATTACCTCTATCAGCGAAAGCCGCTCATGGTGCGCCACTTTATCCAGCACCTCCGCCAGCTCCTCCGCTTCGCTGACGCGCCAGCACTCGGCCTCGGGCGCCAGGCTCAGCGCCTGCGGGATCTGCGTCCAGTTCCAGAGGGCGATATCGTTATACCGCTGCTCTGGCCCGTGGATGGCCCTTTCAACCGTGTAGCCTTCGTTGTTCAGTACCAGAATAATCGGGCGCTGCTTGTCGCGTAACATGGACCCCAGCTCCTGAATGGTCAGCTGCGCGGCGCCGTCCCCCGTCAGGACGATTACGCGTCGGTCCGGGCACGCCGTTTGCGCGCCAAAGGCCGCTGCCAGCGTGTAGCCAATCGATCCCCAGAGCGGCTGGACGATAAAGTTTACGTCTGCCGGTAGCCGCAGATCGATAGCGCCAAAAGCGGACGTGCCCTGATCGGCCAGAATGATGTCGCCGGGGCGAATAAACGTCTGCAGCGTGCGCCAGAAGCTCTCCTGGGTGAGCGAACCTTCGACGGTCGGGAAGGAATAGCCGCTGGGATCCGATGGCGCTCGCATATCGCTAACGTGCGCTTTGCACAGCGCCGTGAGCGTTTCAATGGCCTGGCGCATCGGGATCCCCGTAAACCAGACGTCACCCACGCGAGCAGCATGGGGCTGAACCTCTATCGTCTGGGCGGAAGTCAGCTGGTGGGTAAACCCGGCAGTGAGCGTATCGGTAAAGCGCGTACCAATGCACAGCACCGTATCGGCCCCCTCAATCGCCATCTTGACCGAATCGGCACTGGCCGAGCCGCTATAGGTGCCGTAGAAACCGCTCTGTCGTTCGTCAAAGATCCCCTTGCCCATAAGCATGGTCGCGTGCGCCATCGGCACCTCGCTGACCCATTTCTGAAGGGCAGCCCGCAGCCCATGGCGGAGCACCAGGAAATCCGCCAGCAGCGCCGTGCGTTTACTCACGGACAGGCGTTTTTCGGCAGCTTCACGGAATGCCTGCAGGCAGGCAGCATCGGCCGGAGCGGGGTCCATCGTGAGAGCGCTTACAGGGGGCGTGGCGGCTTTTTTGGCAACATCGGCAGGCAGCATCAGGTAGCCCGGACGACGCTCCCTCAGCATGGTGGTGAGCACCCGGTCAATTTCATAGCAGGCGTTTTGTTCCGTCAGCACCGCCTGCGCAACCGTAATCGGCTCGCTCATGTGGTAGAAGTGGCGGAACTCACCATCGCCCAGCGTATGGTGGAGTAACTCACCGCGCTGCTGGGACGCCATGCCCGGTGCCCCCACAATATGGAGCACAGGAACGTGTTCAGCAAAACTGCCCGCCACCCCGTTCATGGCGCTTAATTCCCCTACGCCGAATGTCGTCAGGAGCGCGGCAAAGCCCTTGCAGCGGGCATAGCCGTCCGCGGCATAAGACGCGTTCAGCTCGTTGGCACAGCCCACCCAGCAGATGTCCGGGCTGTCTATCACATGGTCGAGAAACTGCAGGTTATAGTCGCCCGGCACGCCAAACAGATGATCGGCACCACAATCTGTAAGACGGTCCAGCAGGTAATCGGCGACGCAATATGGGGTACGCATATACAGGTGTCCTTCTGACGTTGACCTCCCTCTGAGTATTAAATAAGCGTGAAGCGTGTCCAGAATTGGCGACAAACAGGTTATGGAAAGAATGCTTTACGAAAAAAGCTCGGCTATTCTCATTTTCTTCAGGTTTGTGTAAACGCATACACTGACTTTTCTTATCTTCGCCAGAGGACATGACTATGGGCTATCAGCCTGACAAAAATCGTTACCAGACAATGCAGTACCGCCGCTGCGGGCAGAGCGGACTCAGGCTACCCGCCATCTCGCTGGGCCTCTGGCATAATTTTGGCGACGCGACGCTACTCGAAAACAGCCGTCAACTTTTACAGCGCGCCTTTGATTTGGGTATTACGCATTTTGACCTTGCCAATAACTACGGCCCGCCTCCCGGCTCAGCCGAACGTAACTTCGGGCGCATCCTGCAGGAGGATTTCCTGCCCTGGCGCGATGAGCTCATCATCTCCACCAAAGCGGGCTACACCATGTGGGATGGGCCCTACGGCGACTGGGGTTCGCGTAAATATCTGATCTCCAGCCTGGATCAGAGCCTCAAACGCATGGGACTCGAGTATGTGGATATTTTCTATCACCACCGTCCCGATCCGGAAACGCCGCTCGGTGAAACGATGAAAGCGCTTGACCATCTGGTGCGCCAGGGCAAAGCGCTGTACATCGGCCTGTCCAACTACCCGGCAGAGCTGGCGCGACAGGCAATTGAAATACTGGAGGATCTGGGCACGCCCTGTCTTATCCACCAGCCGAAGTACTCCATGTTCGAACGCGCTCCGGAAGCGGGTTTGCTCCAGGTGTTGCAGCAGAAAGGGGTGGGGTGTATTCCCTTCTCTCCCCTGGCGGGCGGACAGCTGACCGATCGCTATCTCCACGGCATACCCGCAGATTCCCGCGCAGCCAGCGGCAGTAAGTTTCTTAACCCAGAGCAGATCACCGAAGAGAAACGGGAAAAGGTTCAACAGCTTAACGCTCTGGCCGAAAGCCGCGGGCAGAAGCTGTCGCAGATGGCCCTGGCATGGATCCTGCGCCATGAAGCCGTTACCTCAGTGCTGATTGGTGCAAGTAAGACCGCACAAATCGATGATGCGGTCGGCATGCTGGAGAATTTGCATTTCTCTGCGGACGAGTTAATTGCGATCGACAACATACTCAGTAGCACAACATAAAATCATCTTTAGCAAAAAGTGCTCTCACCTGTGATTTCGGAGTTGAGGCGATGATAAGGGACTTTACCACCCCTTAATATTGCGTTAACAGGCCGGACAACGGCCCCGATCGTGAAGGAGAAAAGTATGTTCAGGTCACTGATTCTTGCAGCGGTATTACTGGCTTCAGCCCCGCTGGTCGCCACTGCGGGCGAAATCACCCTGTTGCCATCCGTAAAATTACAAATTGGCGATCGTGATGACTACGGCAGATACTGGGACGGTGGCTACTGGCGCGACCGTGACTACTGGCATCGTCATTATGAATGGCGTAAAAACCGCTGGTGGAAACACGACAACGGCTATCACCGCGGCTGGGATAAACGCAAAGCCTATGAACGCGGCTACCGTGAAGGCTGGCGCGACCGCGATGACCGCCACGGCGGCAGGGGTCACGGGAGAGGTCGCGGACACGGCCATCACCATTAATTCTGAAAGGAGCCTTGCGGCTCCTTTTTTTATAGCCCTGCGATTGTGCCGACCAGCAGCCACAGGTTTAGCGCCACGACCACCAGCACGATGGCCCATCCGGTGCGTTTCACCAGCGCCGTATTGACCAGCTCGCCCATCAGCGTTTTGTCACTGGTAAAGATCAGCAGCGGCACCAGCGCAAGCGCAATTCCGAAACTCAGCAATACCTGGCTCATCACCAGAATGCGGGTTGGATCCAGCCCCATCAGAATGACAATAAAAGAAGGCAGCATGGTTACCGAGCGACGCACCCACAGCGGAATATGGAAACGGACAAAACCCTGCATAACCACCTGGCCTGCCAGCGTGCCTACAACCGTTGAAGAGAGACCGGCGGCAACGAGGCTCAAGCCAAAAATTGTGGCAGCGGCATGGCTCAGCAACGGCTCCAGCGTCAGATAGGCCTGATCGAGATCGGCGACACCGGTATGTCCGTTAAAGTGGAAGGCGGCAGCGGCGGTCGCCATCATTGCCAGATTCACAAATCCGGCGATGGTCATCGCGATAGCCACGTCCCATTTCGACGCGGAGTAACGCTCCTTACTCGTCCCCCCATGCAGGTTCTGGGTCAGGGAAGAGTGGAGATAAATAACGTGGGGCATGATGGTTGCCCCCAGCACCCCGGCTGCCAGAAATACGGCTTCGGACGTAGGTAGCGAAGGGATTACCATTCCCTTCGTCAGCTGCGCCAGGTTCGGCTGAGAGAATACCAGCTCAACGATATAGGCGGCAGCGACAAACAGCAGCAGGCCGCCGATGACTTTCTCCAGAGGCTTCTGTCCCCGCCGCTGAAGCATCAGTATAAGGAACGTGGCGATACCCGTCAGCACAGCCCCCTGCAGCAGGGAGACGCCGAGGATGAGCTTGAACCCGATCGCCGCCCCGATAAACTCGGCGAGATCGGTGGCCATGGCGATAATTTCCGCCTGAACCCAGTAAAACCATACCGCCGGTCGCGGATAGTGGTCGCGGATTTGCTCCGCCAGGTTTTTTCCGGTGGCAATGCCGAGTTTGGCCGAGAGCATCTGAATCAGCATTGCCATCAGATTAGCCCACACCACCACCCACAGCAGCTTATAGCCGAAACTGGCTCCGGCCTGAATATTGGTCGCAAAATTACCCGGATCGATGTAGCCAATAGCGGCAATGAATGCAGGTCCCATTAATGCGAACCGCAACTTGCGTGCCGCCCTGCCGCTGCTACGCTCTACGCGACTGTTAGTCATTTCTGCCTCTGGAAATATAGCCTTTGCTATGTTTTATGCTATCAAAATGAGAATGATTATCAAGATCATTTAAAGTGGTTAACATGATTTCTCTGATAGCCGGGAACGATAGACAGGCAGGTGGAGCGATATCACAGAATGTGAAAATGCACGAACATTTGTGAAGCGTAGCACACAAACTTAACTTTTCACTCATTTACCTAACATAACAAAAATGTATTGTTGATCACTATTTTTGAGACTCGTCACAGGATGTAACTATAGTGTGGCCTTGATCTCGTTTTCTTTGTGCTTGTTACATAGAATGTGCACGGAAATTAAACCTGCCTCATATTTGGAGCAAATATGGACCGCGTCCTTCATTTTGTCCTGGCACTCGTTGTCGTTACTGCACTTGCATTGCTGGTCAGCACAGACCGCAAAAAAATTCGTATTCGCTATGTTGTCCAGCTGCTGGTCATTGAAGTTTTACTTGCGTGGTTCTTCCTGAACTCCAACGTAGGCCTCGGCTTCGTGAAAGGCTTCTCCGAAATGTTCGAAAAACTGCTCGGATTTGCCAACGAAGGGACAAACTTCGTCTTTGGCAGCATGAACGATCAGGGTCTGGCCTTCTTCTTCCTGAAGGTTCTCTGCCCTATCGTCTTCATCTCCGCCCTGATCGGGATCCTGCAGCACATCCGCGTTCTGCCCGTGGTTATCCGTGCGATTGGTTTCCTGTTGTCCAAAGTCAACGGCATGGGCAAGCTGGAATCGTTCAACGCCGTCAGCTCGCTGATCCTGGGCCAGTCTGAAAACTTTATCGCGTATAAAGATATCCTCGGCAAGATGTCCCGCAACCGCATGTACACCATGGCGGCGACCGCAATGTCTACCGTTTCCATGTCTATCGTGGGCGCGTATATGACCATGCTGGAGCCAAAATACGTGGTTGCGGCGCTGGTTCTGAACATGTTCAGCACCTTTATCGTTCTGTCGATCATCAACCCATACCGCGTGGACGCCAGCGAAGAGAACATCCAGATGTCCAACCTGCATGAAGGACAGAGCTTCTTCGAAATGCTGGGTGAATACATTCTGGCTGGTTTCAAGGTCGCGATTATCGTTGCCGCGATGCTGATTGGTTTCATCGCGCTGATTGCAGCGCTGAACGCCCTGTTTGCGGCCGTTCTGGGGATCTCCTTCCAGGGTATCCTGGGCTACATCTTCTATCCGGTCGCCTGGGTAATGGGTGTGCCGGCGCACGAGGCGCTGCAGGTGGGAAGTATCATGGCAACCAAGCTGGTTTCCAATGAATTCGTGGCGATGATGGATCTCCAGAAGATTGCCAGCACGCTGTCTCCACGTGCGGAAGGCATTCTGTCCGTGTTCCTGGTCTCCTTCGCGAACTTCTCTTCTATCGGTATCATCGCTGGCGCGATTAAAGGCCTGAACGAAGAGCAAGGTAACGTGGTTTCTCGCTTCGGCCTGAAGCTGGTTTACGGTTCAACGCTGGTGAGCGTACTGTCTGCCTCTATTGCAGCTCTGGTTCTGTAATACTGACCGCTTAACGAAAACCGGGAGCTTTCGCTCCCGGTTTTTTTATGTCTCCAGCGCCGTGAGCGGCACAGGCTTGCCGATTAAGTACCCCTGCATGTAATCCACGCCAAGGCCCAGCAGCGCCTCACGCTGTTCGGGCGACTCTACATATTCAGCCACCACGCAAAGGGATTTTGTTTTTGCCAGATTGCAAATGGACTGCACGATCATCGCATCCATGCTGTCGGTACAGATATCTTTCACAAAGCAGCCATCAATCTTGATGATATCGGCCTCCAGCCGCTTCAGGCGCTCAAAATTGGCATATCCGGTACCGAAGTCATCAATGGCGATACGAAAGCCGTAATCCCGCAGCAGCTGGATATTCTTCATGCTGCTGCCCGAGTCGGAAAACGCCTGCTCCTCGGTAATCTCGATAACGATATCCTGCGGCGCGACGGCATAGCGTTCAAAAAGCGCGATAATCTCTGCTGCACTCTCATTTTGCATTAACGTCAGCGGCATCAGATTAACGGAAAAACGCGTTCCGGCCTCGCTGGACGGGTGATCGCGCAGCCAGACCAGCAGCTTTTCCACCACGTTGAGGTCGAACCGGTGGCTCAGGTTAAACTGCGCAATCAGCGGGATAAAACGGTCCGGGGTGACGATCTCGCCCTCACTTTCCAGGCGAGAAAGAATTTCGAAGTAGCCTTCCCCGCGCGCGTTCTGAATGGGCTGGGCGTACAGGTGAATCCCGCCGATATCCAGGGCGCGTTTGATACGGGCCAGCATCAGCACCCTGTCCGTTGTCTGTCCGGAGACATCGTCCAGACTGTTCGTTAACGCCAGTACATTATGCCCGGCACAAGACTGCTCGGAGAGCCAGCTCAGCTGTCCCAGCGTGTGGTGCAGGCTTTCACCATCCGGCACTTCTCCCCAGGATGCGCCAAACTCAATGTCCAGCTCCGTCTTGTTCCAGATAATCTTACGGCTGTTCAGATGGTCAACCATGTATTGCAGCCGCTCGGCGGTGCCCGGCCCCAGCAATACCAGAACCAGCTCGCTTCCAGGCAAATGGAAGAGCTTCTCGTCTTTTTGCAAAAGCGGTTGCAGCGACGTGGCAATCATCTTTTTACAGTGCACGCGCATAAGAATGCCGTAGTAGCGGCTCAGGAACTCGAGGTTATCCAGGCGCAGACAACACACCCTGGCGTCTGGATGTGTTTGCAGGAACGCTTCCAGCGCGCGGACGTTGGGCAAACCGGTGAGCGGATCGGTAAGTGCCCTGTCCTGCCAGCCCTGCTTTAGCCACTCGCTTTTCTGGTAAATCCGCGACATAAAAAGCAGGCAGATGGCGAATGAGATCAGAACGGACAGGATAAAGGAGAGCGAGTGACCCGACTCAACGCCGTTGAGGAAATTATAATTATAGGTCAATAGCATGAGCGCCGACGCTGCCCACAGCAGCGAGATGGGAGCATAGCTCAGGCGACCAATACCAAGCGTGAAAAGAATGAAAACTAAAGGCATCAAATAGCCTGCAATAATCTGCGATTCAAAAGGCGCGCACAAAATTGCAATGAGAGAGACTAAAAGCATTAGCCACACTACTGTAAATACGGCTTTTCTGTCTGCGAAGAGAGGCTTAACGCTGCGTCGCCAGAACGTGCGGGCATAACGGGGATTAATAATCATTCTTAATGGATAATAGAACATCATGGTAAAAATCAGCGCGGCGCAAATCAGGCTCTGAATATCGATAACATTATAAATTGCGGAGCCTTCGCCGAAATAAGAGGAGATTGTCACCGGAAAATCAAATAAATAGCCAGCCAGATACATTGATAATTTGATACCGACAGGTACCATAAAACCGAGCCAGAATATATGAATACCAACAGACTTATTTGGCATGCTGTACCGCCAGCGCTTGCCCAGCAGCAGGCGGATTACGCCGCATGCCGCAAAAACCGCGAACGTCTGGCAAAATAATAGCGCGGCAGATTGTAGCGGTGCTAAATCAAGGTTATATATGTTAGTAAAACTAAAACCAAACAGCAGCGGAATGACTGCCCGTCGCCCGAATAACAGCACGATGGCGAGCATGGCGCTCAGCGGCAACCATGCTAAATAAACATCATTTTCGTTTACAATGGCGCGCGGAGAAACATAACGGGAAAGGGGTATCACAAACAGGCATAGCGCCAGGGCAATGATAAATATCTTTACATTATTGTATATTTTTCTATTCATTAATTAATAAAATCTATTTTACCATCGTCTTATTGACCGCATGGATAATAGGTTTATTAATTGCACGAATCAAGTTCAAGTCTAATTATGGACATGTTTATTGATTTGGATTGAGGTGAGGTATAGAAAACGACGTAACTGGCAACAAAACCAGTAAAAATATTTTACAACATATAAAAAAACCCCCGTCTTACGACGAGGGTTTAAATTTTGGTGGAGCTAAGCGGGATCGAACCGCTGACCTCTTGCATGCCATGCAAGCGCTCTCCCAGCTGAGCTATAGCCCCACATGTTACTTTACCGACCTCACTCTGTTGGGTTCAGAGTTTGGTGGAGCTAAGCGGGATCGAACCGCTGACCTCCTGCATGCCATGCAGGCGCTCTCCCAGCTGAGCTATAGCCCCATAGTAAAGCTGTCATGTTGACGGGCGGCATAATATGAATTCCGCCGCAGAGTGTCAACGGCAAATTCAGTCTCTGCCTTTCAATCGCCGAAAAATCATGCAAATAAACCACTTTGCGAGCCTGCTCGCAGTCAGGAGTTAAGCCTGTCACGTTTTCACGTAAAACGGTGCTATAAAATGAACCACTAAATTAACCCCACAGATATTCAGGAAATTGCATGATCAAGGAACGAATGACGCCAGAAGAGTTAGCCTTGCTGACTGGCTATAGCCGACAGACCATCAATAAATGGGTACGTAAAGAGGGTTGGATTACTTCGCCAAAGCCAGGCGTTCAGGGCGGCAAGGCGCGTCTGGTACACGTCAATGATAAGGTGCGCGACTTTATTCGCAGCGCGCGCCGGGCAACAGAGACGCCGGACATGCCGGAAAATGCTTACCACGACGGTTCGCTTCATGCCCTGCTTCTGACGCTGGCGAATGAAATGACGCCGGATGAGCAAAAGCAGTTAACCTCTCTGTTACTGCGGGAAGGGATTACCGGATTATTGCAACGTTTAGGGATTCGCGAACAGAGCTGATATGAAAAGATTACGCAGCAAAATGACCACGGAAGAGTTGGCGGACAGTCTGGGCGTAGCCCGACAAACCGTTAATCGCTGGATACGACAAAAAGGCTGGAAAACAGAGGGGATTAACGGTGTAAAGGGTGGAAGAGCAAGGGTGGTCTGTATTGATGCTCACGTAAAAGAGCATATCATCAGCCTTCCTGCCATTCGTAACCGTCGCGCCGTATACCAGCTGGCGGAAAGTCCTTCCCCGTATGGCGTGGCGACCTCAGCGAGCCTGCTTCCGCAAATCATCGACTCGCTGGAAAACATGACGACTGCCGAACAGGAACGTTTACGCACGTTGCTCGCCCGCGAAGGCTTGCAGGGTTTTCTTACACGTCTCGGTATTGCTGAATAGCAGACATAAAAAACGGCAGGTCACCCTGCCGTTTATCGTACCACGCCAGTATTACTGCTGCCTTTCACGCTCGGCAATAAAACCCAGCGCCTTGTTGATACGCGCAATGCTGCGTGATTTACCGATCGCATGAACGGTCACGTCCAGCGCCGGAGACTGGCCTGCCCCCGTCACCGCAACGCGCAGCGGCATGCCAACTTTACCCATGCCGATTTCCAGCTCATCAGCGGTAGCCTGAATCGCGTGGTGAACATTTTCAGCAGTCCACTCGGTAATGGCTTCCAGTTTGTCGCGCACCACTTCCAGCGGCTGGCGCGCAACCGGACGCAGATGCTTCTTCGCCGCGTCGGCGTCGAACTCGTCAAACTCTTCATAGAAGTAGCGGCAGCTCTGGGCAATCTCTTTCAGCGTTTTACAACGCTCGCCGAGCAGTTTTACCAGATCCGCCAGCTCGGGGCCGGTACGGGTATCGATATTTGCCTGCTCAATATGCCACTGCAGGTACGTCGCCACATATTCTGGCTGCATGGTATTGATGTAGTGGTGGTTCAGCCACAGCAGCTTGTCAGTGTTGAACGCACTGGCTGATTTGCTCACCGAGTTCAGAGAGAACAGCTCGATCATCTCTTCGCGGCTGAAGATCTCCTGATCGCCGTGAGCCCAGCCCAGACGCACCAGATAGTTCAGCAGCGCTTCCGGCAGATAGCCGTCATCACGGTACTGCATCACGCTCACCGCACCATGACGCTTGGACAGTTTTTTACCGTCGTCACCGTTGATCATTGATACGTGCGCATACACCGGCACTGGCGCGTTAAGCGCTTTGAGAATGTTGATCTGACGAGGCGTGTTATTGATATGGTCTTCCCCACGGATCACATGGGTGATCTCCATATCCCAGTCGTCCACCACCACGCAGAAGTTATAGGTAGGAGAACCATCGGTACGACGGATAATCAGGTCGTCCAGTTCCTGGTTGCTGAATTCGATCGGGCCACGGATCTGGTCATCAAAAATAACGGAGCCGTCCTGCGGGTTAGCAAAACGCACCACGCACGGTTCGTCAGCGGCATGTTCGCTGTGGTCATGACGGCAGCGGCCGTCATAGCGTGGTTTTTCACCGTTTGCCATCTGCTCTTCGCGCAGCGCATCCAGACGCTCTTTGGAGCAGTAACACTTATAGGCGGTACCCGCGACCAGCATCTCGTCAATCACGGCGTTTATAGCGGTCAAAACGTTTGGTCTGGAAGTAAGGGCCTTCATCCCACTGCAGATTCAGCCAGTTCATCCCATCCATAATGGCTTCAATTGCTTCCGGCGTTGAGCGCTCAAGATCGGTGTCTTCAATACGCAGCACAAACTCACCTTTGTTGTGACGTGCGAAAAGCCAGGAATAGAGAGCAGTACGTGCACCACCGACGTGCAGATAGCCTGTCGGGCTCGGCGCGAAGCGAGTTTTGATTTTCATGAAATGGCCTTACGTTATAAAGATGCCGGTAATCGGCAAATCCTGGGGAGAAAACAATGGGCAATATTCTATCACTGTGGGCCGATTCCTCAATGTCGATCACTTTATCCGGCCCGAGATTGCTGTTTTTGTTTAGAAATCATGCGCCGCAGTCGGTTTTGCGATCGTTTTGACTAATTTTACGACGAACGAATAAAAACTTTAGAAAATGCGTTGACTCATTTCAACTCTCCCTATAATGCGACTCCACACAGCGGGGGTGATTAGCTCAGTTGGTAGAGCATCTCCTTTACACGGAGGGGGTCGGCGGTTCGAGCCCGTCATCACCCACCATCTACTTCGGTAGACTCGCAGTGTAGATAAGAATTGAGATTGGGCGATTAGCTCAGTTGGTAGAGCATCTCCTTTACACGGAGGGGGTCGGCGGTTCGAGCCCGTCATCGCCACCATTCTCACCTTATCGCAGCAGTTCCGAAATGGGCGATTAGCTCAGTTGGTAGAGCATCTCCTTTACACGGAGGGGGTCGGCGGTTTCGAGCCGTCATCGCCCACCATTTCGGGTCGTTAGCTCAGTTGGTAGAGCAGTTGACTTTTAATCAATTGGTCGCAGGTTCGAATCCTGCACGACCCACCAATGTAAAAAAGCGCCCTAAAGGCGCTTTTTTGCTATCTGCAATATGGATGATTCGAACCTGCTGCAGGTTCGAGCCGAACGCAGTGAGGCACCGGAGTCGTTTA